>JALPQI010001856.1:0-133814 GCA_025490895.1 Thaumatotibia leucotreta
GACGAAATTTTTTGCTCTGACTATTTGATCAGGCGTTTTTTCTGTAGCGAAAAGTTAACTTTTTTGTAGTATAACAATTATTTAGTGCGTAATATTTTACCCTACGGTTACTTCTATTCATTTTGACGGTTTCAGATGAGAAAAGCGATTCAATTTTACTTCAACGACGAGAATTGTGCAACACGATATTTAAAAGTAAATACAACACAATGAAAAACAAATTTGAAGACCTTTATAAAGGACCCCGGGCCTAAAGTATGGAAAATGTGGTTTCAGTCAAATCTTCTGAAATTTTGATATGTTATAGATTTCAGTGCCCTGAACAAAAAACTCTATGGGTGCTACCACGGTTTCCGGGTCCCTTTTCATGTTCTGCTCGATTTTGTACCAGATAACAAAGTAGTACTTAGTTCTACTTCGGCTTTATTTATTTAAACAATTGACATTAGTTTGAAACTTTTTCATGATAATGCTGGTTAGATAATAGTACATTGTGTATTTAGGGCGGTAAGTAAGAATTCTTGTACCGCCCGTGGTACACACAATGTTTTTCATCACACCTGTGATGCAAAAAAGTAAATAAAACAATATATTTTCACAAAACTACTCTAAAATGGACGTAGTTACACAATAACGTTCCAACCCACATGAGTTTGTCATTAAAATCTAAACTTTGTGTCAACTGCCAAAGTCATCAATTTTTAAGTCAAACTCATGTGGGTTGGAACGTTATTTTGTAACTACGTCCAAATGGTCTAAATCAGGGATGACTTAATTTCATCATTTTGCGCCGGACCGCGCTAGTGCGACGTAATGTTGTATGACGTACTATGACGTAATGACGCACCTACGGCTCGCATCACCGCAGCGTATTGGCGTACTTACCGAACAGGTGTGATGAAAAGACATAAAACGTCTACAATGTCAACTTCATACGCACGTGATTGACTTGTCGTTTATAGCTAAATGTAATATAATATGAACTCATTCAAACATTAGAAAATATGGCGCTACTTTTAAATAGAGGACATTGCTTCGTATGTAATAATGCTGTTGTTTTTTGTGCACTGCGGTGGATATCTACCAGAAAACAACGAAGAAAAAATTCAATCTGCTATTTCGTTCAGAGAATCTATGAACAACATGCCGGCTGAGTTCAACAACGAGTCCCGTGTGTGTATTAATTGTGGCCGATTGCTGAACTCAGCCGGCATTGTATGTAGACGTTTTATGTTTTTAACTAACCAGCATTATCACAAAAGGGGGTTCAAACTAATGTCAATTGTTTAAATAAATAGACCCGAAGTAGAACTAAGTACTATTTTGTTATCTGGTACAAAATCGAGCAGAACATGGAAAGGGACCCGGAAACCGTGGTAGCACCCATAGAGTTTTTTATTCAGGGCACTGAAATCTATAACATATCAAAATTTCAGAAGATTTGACTGAAACCACATTTTCCATACTTTAGGCCCGGGGTCCTTTTTAATGCTTAAAACCAACTGTCCTGATCATCTCAAACACAAAATCATCTCAAAGACAAAAGCACAGTTATTTGGAACAATCCGCGACCCTCTTCGCCTCGCTTCTGCAGACCTATAAAACTACAATATAAAAAAGAGACAACGGATCATTCAAAAACAGTTAGAGATCAGATAGAACATCAAAAACGTAGTTTAATAAAAACAAAAGTTCAACTAAAAGATAAAATATATTCAATTCAACACAAACTTTATTTCACAATGGTAGATGGAAAGGTCTGTAACGCATTGTCAGATACTAAATCTACTTTAAAATGTTTTTTATGCGAAGCTAATTCTGTTGAATTTAATGACTTGAATAAAGTACTACAGAAACCTCTGAGAAAAGAATATTTAGCATTTGGTATATCGGTTTTACATGCTTGGATCCGACTTTTCGAAGCTTTGTTACACGTGGCATATAAATTAGAGATACGATCTTGGAGTGTAAAAAAAATGCACAAACCAAAAGTGGCTCAAAATAAAAAAAGGATCCAGGCTGAGTTTAAGGAAAAACTTTCCCTAATAATAGATCAACCAAAACCAGGTTTTGGCAATACTAATAATGGTAATGTGGCTCGAAAATTTTTCCAAAACTATGAAATATCAGCCGAAATACCTAACTAAAATAGATGAAGAACTCATACGTCGCTTTTACATAATTTTACAAACGATTTCCAGTGGCTACAAAATCGATACGTGTAAATTCAAGAACTACTGTCTAGAGACAGCAAAGTTATATGTAGACCTGTACCCGTGGTGTCGTATGACACCCACTGTTCATAAAATCCTTATTCATGGAGACGCAATAATATCTGAGCACCTGATTCCAATAGGCAATTTAAGTGAAGAGGCCCAGGAAGCGAGGAATAAGGATTTTAAAAACTATCGAGAGAGATTTAGTCGTAAAACTTCCAGAATCGACAACATGACGGATGTTTTTAATAGGCTCTTGGTTTCCTCTGATCCCTTCATCACCAGCATACGACCTCTGCCAATTATGAATACAAAAATATTTCACCCGGAAGCTGTCGATATGTTTATCAATGAATATGTACCTTCGTCATAGGATTTTTTTGTTTTTTATACAAATATAATGTAAATAATAATTATTATAAGCACTACTTGACATTACGAATGCAGAATGGTAGTTTTTTTTGCTTAATTTTACTTTTTGTAGTTTTGAGCACAGCAATGTATGGGCGGGTTCCAGTGTGCACCGTCACCACCCAACTAACAAAGAAGTCATATAAATCAAGAGTTATACGACCTTTAGCCATATAAGAGTTTTATAGTCGTTTTTAGTTAACCTGTTAGTCAAATAAACGTTATAAATCTGATAGTTTAGTCGTCCTACCAAATAGTCTAATTACTATGGTAAATAAACGTTTTTGCGACTTAATTATACAACAATCATGTAGAGGTTTTAAAGAAAACGTTTACTAAATGATGTTCAAAGTCGTATAAACGTTTTCGTCTTATAAAGGGTTTTGAAAAAACAGAACCGTCGTAATAAGGTCATTTTTACAACGTCTACATAATTTTATTGTTGTATAAGTCATATCATAAAACCTTATCTCGACAGTTATATAGCGGTATTGAGGGTAACTTCAATATGACAAAAAGATATCAGCGGGACTGTTATCTACCTTTTATTCAACAGTTGGTTATATTAACGTCAAACAAAAACTTTGAAAAACCTTTAGTTGTTGCTGAACCCGTTATATTCCTTTTATTGAACTATATGTTTTTAAATTGATTTTAAGTTACGGTTATAAAACATCATGCAATTTAAAGTCGATTTGAAATTAATATTATAGAACATCAGTCGCCATTTCGTGATCATCACAGTACTATTTCAAAGAAAAAAACCATGGACGTTACATCGTGGAAACGGTACAAACGAAGTGGCGGGCTAATAATGGCGGCTTAGTAATGGCGGACAATTTGTAGTCGTTATAAAAACCTTTACTTAAGATAAAGTTATATTGTAGTCGTATAAGTATAAATCCATGACTTGTTCCAAAATGGCTAACCTTAACTATAATAAAATATGAAGAAATATTGTTATAAATTATAATTATTTCGAATATATTAAGAGCGCGACAGCAAAAAACTGTATATCATCATAAACTTTAACAGTAAAGTGACCTTCCCATACGAATTCAGCTCGCGCCAAATGTGCAAACGCTCAATATATAGAACAATAATTTCTATTACAAAACTTATAAAATTACCTTGTATTATATTTCCGTACACTTTTTGTCACACACACCAAGTTTTGCGCGTATCTAAAATAAATGTCAGAAGGTGTTTTATAAATAAAACTTAAAAATGTTTAGGTAACTTAAAAGTCCGATAAGCAATGAGTAAGGATTACACTAAACCTTCTATAAAACAAAATGGTCAGTTATAAAACATTTATTTGATATTTAGGTCGCGTAAAGGTTTTTGTTGTACTCTTTATACAACGTTTTGGTCATTCCTTAATCGTTACAATACCTTTAATAAACGATTTAAGTCGCCATGCAAACCTTTATTTAACCTTTATCTCACCAATAAGTCTTATAATTTGCGCCACTTTCGCCTTTTATAACCGTTTACCTTACGTTTACATGACCAACCAAATAGGACTACAAGTTATATGCAAAACGTTGTCTCAACTTCTATATGACTATATTTTGCTAGTTGGGCAGGAACTCTGCTCAATCAGCACTGACGACACGCGGCTGTTCTTCAGTCCTGAAATACGCTACGGAGGCTAGCATAAAGGCGAGATCAGACCTGTTCTCCGACGTCCTTGAGATAGATCCGCGACATGACCTTCAGCTTGAGACAGAGTGGAGCCGTCACCAAGAACTCTGGCAGCTGCTCCCCACGCGCCTGTCGCCACAGCAGCACCGAGTACTTCTTAACCATCTCTATCAGGACTGGTGACACACGGCTGTTCTTCAGGTAATCCTGATTTTTTTCAAGACATTAGTAATCCCATGCCGCGGTAAGACGCATGGTGACGGCAGTAAGAATTTTCCGCGTGGTGACAGCAGTAAGAATACATTTGTCACCACCAACTTTTCCCACGAGTGTCGTAAGAGTTGACTAAGGGATTGAAGTGTCACTGACCATTCTGTGATAGAGATTGATGATGGGCAGCAGCATCTTGAATCATAGTGGACACATTACTGTAATCGCCAATTCGCAGCTTGGTGATTATGGGCATTTACTTCCTAATGCGTCCATGCGCGTAGGCTAAGGAGAGGCAGTAGTCCAGCAGTGAACTGATATCGGCTGATGGATGATGTGTGTGTGTGTGTGTGTGTGTCCGATCAATTTTAGTGATAAGGAAGACTTTGAAAAATAATTCCATACCGAACATTTTTTTCGAATATATTTCCTAGTATTAGTTAGAAACCCCTACGAGAATACAGAGTGAACGATATGAAGTGTTACCAAGTAGATTTTATTAAGTCTGGTGTCAAAGTGATAGCGGCTTATTATCGGAAATATAATTATGTTTTGGACACTGCATTGAAGTCGTAGGTATGTACGCAAACATTTGGGTTGTAAACCGCAAACATAAGAACGAGACTATAGGCTTCGGCTTAAAAACTCGTAAGAACCAAAAATGGCTGAAAACCGAATTTCACGTGTCATTTCTCCAGTGCAATGAGTTTTGGACTTATGCAATAAAGAAAGCGATCGTATTTCATTGGCACATACCACTATCACTGGACCACAAACGTGCTGCGAGCAAATATTTTTTTACCATTTGAAGACCAAAGTCAAGGCAAAATGTATGTATATTGACTAAAAGAAAATGTAATCACAAAATGTAATAATTTTCTCTCTTTTTTTTTTATGTTGGCACAACAAAGTGGCTCCACTCCACCTGATCGTAAGTGAAAAGTAGAGCCCAAATCGCGGCGGCAACGAACAGGAGACAATCAGTAACCTGTTAGTTGCCACCGCCTTGCTGGCTCGCTAGATGCTTCTTCACGCTTCGTTTAAAGGGTCCCAACTTATAGGTATGCGGAAACACATGTGCCGGTAAAGAATTCCACTTTTTTATAGCTCGTTTTTTTTAAAGTAATTAATTGTTGCAACTAAAAAATCGCAGTCCTTTGAAACTGGCAACTCTTCATATCGTTCACCCTGTAGTCTTAGTGCATGTCATAGACAGAGATCGGAAAAATGTGCGTCATTGTTCGCAATAATATGGACATGACTCCAAAGTTGATAAAATGAATAATAAAACGAATAATTTCTTAAAATTTGATTTTGAAGCTTTAAGGTGGCTATTTGAAAAGGTTTTCATAGTTACCGGTGTCAAATAGGTAATTTTTATGGAATGATTAAATGATTAATTATTCAATCAACTTTAGAGTCATATCCATATTATTGCGAACAATGACGCACATTTTTCGGATCTCTGATCATAGAAAATCTCCGGTAAAATAAATGTAAACTGGGCAAACTCACTCCATCGTAGGCCACGTCTCTGCCCTTGGCTAGTCTGTGGCCATGAGTAAGCCTATTTCAGATAAAAAAAAACCGAAACTTACGTCCAACTCGAGATGCTTGGAGTAGTAACTGAATGCTCGGAAGGAGGCGTAGTGCACGATATTTGCAAACTCGCCGACGTACACGACATGCAGAATCGTCGAAATTATTAGCAAGAGCGATACGTACGCCACCTGTCCATATTTATAACGATTACGTATACCAGCAGCAGTACCGTGAGTTGGAAACAGGGCCCGTAATTTTCATGCCAATGACATCAATTTGACGTCACGCTCCATTTAGGGTGATCCGAAATAGTTTTATTGTTCATTATTAATCATTTAATCGTCAATGATTTTAATCATGTACAAATAACTTCAATAGTCATATATTTACACGTGAAATAAATAACACCTACTTGTTACGTGAAACCTAAATAAAACTATTTGATTTGTTTTCATAAATTATATTGTTAACACATTCAAATAATTAGAAAGAAAAAAAGAAAAAATATTTATTTGTGACACATGACTTAAGGTAACATACACATTTAAAAGGACAAGAAACAAATTATGCCACAAAACGGTCCCCAATTCAGCATAAAGCTGGGGCCTGTAATTACACCCCAGCGCTGGTCTTCCATTGGGGCCGTTTGTGAGGTCACGCACGTCTGACACTTGCTAATACACATACTTACATTACATAAATTAAAATACAGAAATGGAAACAGAAAAATAAAATACAGACTGAAACGTCGCTCGCACTGTTAAATTATAATTTTGGAGCGCATCCCCAATAATGACACTGACATTAGTGACATTGACGGCCAGCATGGTCGGTTCTGCTCACGGGGTTCACATAATAGCACTTAAAATTATTACAAGATCATTCATGGGTCAATTACGTAGAAAACAGAATTCCTTTTTAACGTACAGCACGTATCAAGTAGGAATTATTTACGTATTTCACGAGTAAATATACTACTTTTGAAGTCATTTGTACATGATTAAAATGATTGACGACTAATGATTAATAATGAACAATAAAACTATTTCGGATCATCCTAAATGGAGCGTGACGTCAAATTGATGTCATCGGCATGAAAATTACGGGCCCTGGTTGGAAAGTAACGCCCACAGATTTAGATATTCAGTAGATGAAGTAAATAGCACCATTTGTATGGGAACCAAGCGTGCCGACTTTTTAGCTGTCACTGAGACGTCACGGTCGGCATTTAGTGATAGGAAAACCTAAACGATTCAAAGACACCAATGCCCCTCCACCCGCAACAATGCAGCCGTCTCTCTCGTACACATAGATTTTATATCTGTGGGCTCGCTCGCTTACTATTATATTTATTGTAGAACGAACAACAACACTAGTCGCTGAATTTGACGGACGAATGAGAAATGGGCTGTACTACGAAGTCGAAGCGATACGCGAGAGTATCGCTAGTCTCATATTCATAATCTCTTTAATACACATGGTCGATCAAACGCTTAAAGCAAGCGCAGCAATGCAATCTAAACGCCGGTTTGTAACGTAATTCTATAGTTACTTAGGTACACCCTTGGACGCATAAATAAAAATACGGAAAAAATGATTAAAAATGAATTCACGCACAATATTCTTTAAAAATTACTTACGTGTTATGGGAAATATGTTTTTGTGCGATATAAATATTTGGGCTGGTGCAGTTAATTATCATGCAATGAGGCATTTTGTATTTTTTTTCTTACGTGTGGCTGCAACAGCTGACGTATGTGGACTGTCATTAGAAATGGCCATCTCAGTGGCTGCCACTGAGTTTGGACACGCGAAGTAGTACATTTGCTTCTTCTAGTGTATATTAATTTCTGTGGTAAGGCCGGCCTTACACATCCGGAATCAGAATATGAATTAATACTCTTAATTCATATTATGAATTGATAACTGCATACAATTTAGCTGTTAACCACACACCTTCAGATTTTTTCAGACTATGAATTTTTCAGATTGATCTGACAAAGTTGATCTGACATGCGTTATGAATTCAGAATATGAAAAATGTCAGAACGCACGTCTTTCCATACAATATCGAGGACCAACACACACATTCTGATTTCAGATTATGAATACATAGACAAAACGTCGTTCTGTATGTCTAATTGTGTATGCTTAGGTTGTCAATGTCACGATCACGTATTTGTTTTCGCAAGACAACTGTCAAGTGTCAATCTGAAATCTGAATGTTAATTATGAATTCTTACTCTGATTCCGGATGTGTGAGGCAAGAGAACGGAATAAAATGATGAATTCATATTATGAATATTTACTCTGATTCTGGATGTATAAGGCCGGCCTAAAGGATACGTTAGGTTTTACTCGATACGTAATGCATTATCGCGCTCGCAGTAACATATTGGAGAGAGCGCGATGGCCTGTTTTAGAGATAGTTCGCACGAACGCTAAAAAAGCGTCGCGTTATAACTAGGGTTAGGAATTTTGGTGGCATTAGGTGAACAGAGAACAGTGGAGTCGTTGCTCAAATTGTTTATAATTTATTGAATAATTAATCAATCAAAAATAATACACACTTAAATATATACTTTTTTAAACAGGGTTTCGCCCATTTTAAGTAAGTATTAAATAATTTTATTCTATTAATATTTGACTACCTTTGAAATTAAGTTAAATTTTTTTTTATATTATAGCTTATGATCATACCCCGTTATCAATGTTGCAGATTCATTGAAACTGAGTCATAGGGTTGTCACACAGATTTTATTGTCAATGCGACATGTGTGCGTTAGCTTGAATAATGTTTTTACAGGTAAAATAAAACATTTGTATACATTATTAGTAATATGGGTACATTTATTTGATTAAATTCAAAGACAAAGACAGAAAACTAAACTACTTTTTCTTATATATCATACTAGCGACCTGTCTCGATTTTGCACGGGGAAATCCACTGGGATACAAACAGCAACACAGCTAGGTATACACTTCAGAAATTGGAAATATTGCATGAAAGAGAATCACACTTACAGTCACATGACAGTTACATAGGAATGTTGAGCCACTTGGCAAAGGATGCAATTTGGTCGTGTAATATTATGGGTTCGGTATTTTTCGTTAGTAGGCACGATCGCGACATTTCCGATGGTCCCCGATGATATGTCATCGAATCTTTGTTGCGTCAAAATTTCAGTATTTGAAAACTAGTTGACATAATAAAAATTCCTTCGTCTACGAAAATTAAGAATTAGCTATCGGCCATGATTAGACGCTAGATGTCGTTGTTCCTTGTGGAAACTGGATAACGACAGTTCTTCATAGATTTGTCTAAATCCGTTTAGTAATTAAATCACGGTTTCTTCAAATCGGATTTCATGATTTATCTGACATTAATAGGCGAGGTATTTTTCCAAGTCAAGATATTTTTACAAATAGCCATGTTTTTTTTTTATTTATGGGCTTCAGGGCGATGTTAATCGGGCAATTTTAAATTATTTTTTTCATTGATAGAGACAAATGCTATTGCTGTCTTTATTATAATTCATCACATCTCTTAGTTGACGTTAGTTGAATACTTATGTAACCTTTGTGGAAATAGTAGATAGACGTTGGACAGTCTACCTATAATCCTTTAGTCTGTCAGTAGCCATACAAATGTTTAATAGAGACTTGATAGTTTCTGGCTGAAATTCTAACTTTGAAAAAATATCTGACAGTGACAGCCGTTGAAAGGAAAATGAACGAAAATTTCTACATAGCAGCTTAGCAGTCAAATTACCGGCTCTGAAGTTAGATTGACGTCTCCAGGACTAAAGCGGATGTTATATATAACGTAACTATAGTAACGTCAGCTTCCGGAAAAATCGCGATTGGTTAAACGTTTTTGTTATTACGTAACCATGGTAATGTCACCTTCTGAAGAAACCGCAAGCGATCATTGGTTAACCGTAGCAATGCCTGCCCCATTGGTCAGCAGAGTTCGGCCGAAGTCGTGATACTAGTCTCATAAGATTTCGGAACCCGATTTGTATTATTCGACCAAGTTGCGAACAGTGCGAACGATCAACATTCCCGTGTATTGTTTAATTTGAAGTTGACATAATATAACTATATTTATCTCTTTCATTTTCTCTCTGCTCTGTCTTTAATGGTCCGTTAGGAGTGTTGCTGTTCTATTACTTAATCGAAGACATCTTACTTTAAAATGTATGGTGCAATGGTACAAAGGTATCTTATTTTTATCTGTAACAGAAAAACCCGAACATTTTATTTAAAAGAAACTATTATCAAAAATGCTTAACTAAGTACTTATTGGAAAAATTAATACTGTAAGTATGTAGGTACATTTTTTCAACTTATTTATACACTGTTACGAGTATTTGTACAAGTTACAAAATTCACGAACCATTTCCGCGTCGCATTTGGGTTACTTCTAATTTTGCCATCAGCTCCTGCTTAAACCGGGAAAATTATGCGTGATCAATGAGGAAATTCATGATTTTAACTATATATTAAGAGAACGAATCACATTATGTCATAAATCAATTTTGACAAATAAATGACGCTCATATTATAGACTCACATAATTATTATAGACTAAAAAAGGAATATAACCTTTTTTTTATTGCGGGGTGAAAAAAAGGTTTTATTTTGTTAACAACTTCAAATACCATGTCATATTATATACGTAGGTATACTAAAATTAACATGTAGTGCCAACCCTAGCGTTTTCAATGAATCTGCAACACTGATAACGGGGTATGCTTATGGTTGTTATATAATATTTACGGGCTTCGAGAAAACTAGAACCTTGAAAATCAAATAAACATATTTTCTCATTTATCAACATTTTTATTGAAAATTAATATTTTTCTACATTCTCAAAAATAAAATTCATGTTATTTATTTAAATTCATTGATAAATCCAGCTCAAACTAAACACTATATTGTTATTATTTTATAAGTTAATCATTTATTCAAGTAAAAAAATGTTTGTAGCAGCGACTCCACTGCTCTCTGTTCCATAAATGCCACCAAAATCCTAACCCTAGTTATAACCTAACGTTGGCGGTCCATTATGCTCAATTCGATTTAACGTCCAGTGCCCAACGTCGAAAATCAAACAGTGCCCGATAAAAAAGCGCCGCGGCTTAAAACCGCCATCGTGTGAATGAATAAGGACTGTTCATTTTACTAAGCGGACATGAAAAACCTCACGTAAATATTTTTTTCTTTTATCATATTTTATTTTTATTTGTAAAATATTATTTAACTAAAAATAGACAAATAATAAGTAATGTCTCAATTAATATATTCATTATCGAATTCAAATTCAAATTCAAATTATTTATTCATGGTAAAAAATAAAAATAACATAAAATTAGTGATAAAAACAATAAAATGGATAGTTTACCACGAAAAGGTCTCGCCTCAGCATAATGCTAACCCGGAAGTAAGCGCTGATCTTCCGGCGAGACCATTTATCGGCAACTACATTTTTAGACTACTGTTTTGGCCACGAAACTTATGTTCTGCAAACTACTTTTTGACATTTTACGACTAGTTGCGAACTGTACACGTTTGAATTTTTTCAATGATTTATTTTTTCGTCTATCGTTTCTTAAGTGTATCTTCACAATAGGCCATTACCGCTATATAGGATGAAGATGAAGACAATTTTAAGGATGTCGTCTTTTTAAACAAATTCTATGATTATTTAATTAAATAGCTCTAATGTCTAACCCTTATGATGTGCCCTTGCCAAATTAGACCAAAATAACCGGTGAGAGATACTATGTCTTCGATAGACATCAAAAAACCGATTTTGGATGCAATATTTTCTATAAATATCCCAGCTAACTTGGCCCTATTGCGAAATAAGAAGCAGTTAAAAGACCATAATATAATCAAATTGCCTGCCAACCAAGGGCGTTCTTCCTGAAATCGTTTTTTTTTATGATTTTCTACTCAGACACATACTCTTCTACGACAGCATGACAGTATTAGGACTGCGGTAATGTCATTACCGTCAACTGGGGTGCATAGGGATGGCGAGGTGAATAGGGACAAAAACCGGAAACGACATTTACTTCATAATATCTTTAAAACTTCTCCACACGCATTTGCTTGTGCGTTACCAAATGAAAGTAGATTATATACTGATGCCAATGGCAACACTGGACAGGCATGAAGGTAGCGGTAGGTGGTCGAACTAACAGTTCGAAGTTGACATCGCCAGTGACCCGTTCAAATGTGCTCCGGGAGTCTTTAAAAAAAATATGTTTTTAAACAAGTTAAGCAGTGCCGGCAGTTATATGGAGATTAACCGTGTATTAAAGAAGGTGTTTATGTCACGGTAAGTTGAAATTATCTTTGTTTCAATACCAAAAGTGCGAAAACAAAAACATAAGCAAGTTTTGAAAAAAACAGAGGTTTATAGGGACGCTTTGGGGGTCGATAGGGACGGCTTGAGGGGTGGATCGGGTCGGCTTTGACAGTTAATAGGGACGTAATTAGTTCAAATAAGGACGATAAAGGGTGTATTGGGACAGGGCTGCCAAAATTATTTTTATGATTAAATGAATATGTCAGAGGGACAGCCGAGAACAGGGGAGGCGAATATTTAATTCTATTAAAGCTACTGATCGTATCTACTTACAAAGGTGTATACTATGCATGGACGCACATAATTAAACACAAGGTAAATTACAATCTTTTATTATACTGGTTCACAAATGATAAACCTCTGTCGTGAGAAGAACCAGCAAGAAACTCAGACGGTCTTACATTTTCCAAACTTTAAATAATTACAACAAGTACACACTTAAAACAAGACTATTTACAACACTAAACTATACTGATAGAAAACGACTGGAGAGTTATAAGCTTGCGTCCATGCATCATTTACTCAACCCTGGAATGCTTTATTCCAAGTCTAAATCAAGAATGAATCCCTGAATACTGCGCTAGTGACCTTTTATACCGTCAACTCCAAACTACCTGCTTCATAGGCGGGTAGATATCAACATGACGTTTAATGTCTACCTACATGGACCAAGCAAAGAACATCTCAAGCAAAACATTGCTTATCGTTTTCTGGATCTTATACTCTTAACAAATTAAATGTAAACATTGCAAATAAGACTATTCTTATTGTAAATAAGACTATTCAGACGTTCGATGACTCGACATGTCGTACACGTCTGCGCCAACTGAAGCATGTCTCCGACACGGCCATACTGACAAGACAAGCGTCCTCGCTTGTATCTGAAACAAACACGTACACCAGTAGTCTTTGTTACCACTCGGTCACTCCTGACCAAATTACTTCTTAATCTGTCTACGTAAAATCATCTCAATTCAAGAAAAATCATTTTAATCTTTGCAACTGATTTTAGGCTCACTTGTGGTCAATCAATTACCACCAATTTAAATTCAAGAGCAAACAAGTACCATCTGGCTTTCCTAGCCACATTTTACGTAAAACATTACAGAAAACTTTCGGAGGAATATAATGTCATTCGTGGCCTATTGGTTATCACATAACCACATACATTAAGCGCATCCGTAAGGGATCGCCGATTCAACCCTATGACACTACGGTCTCTAAAACGCGACCTCCGCCAGAGCCTGTCGCGCACCGCGTACCCACGGACTACTCACAGGCAGACACAACGGGCTACGGCTACGATCAAGCCTCTGGTACGGTCGACCCATTCTGACCTCAATACTTAATGGGATAGAAATGACTACTGTTAAATTTTACGAAATCAAATTGGAAACAATTTTACACACGACCATTTCACACTCCTCTTCTATAACCTGTTAGAGGATCGTAGGAACATCTTACAATCGTCCACATGATTCTATACACATCTACCACTGTAGCAAGGTACGCAGGTAAAACCACCAACTGTTATCAGAAATACTGTAAGCAAACTCGTCGTCCTCAGCAATGTACGAGTACACAGAAAAACAATCTACAGTCATCAACATGTCACAAAACACCCGCTATCCGAGTAAAGTACACGGACACATCTATAACCTTCAGCGCAATCACTGACTGACCTGAGTTTAACTGACTGACCTGAGTAAATAAAGTTTGCAAGAACACACTTTAACTCTTAACATCATTGTTGGCAAGCTCATCATCCACGACCTTAGCAAGGTACGCAGGAATACCATCTACAGTCACCATTAATACTGTAGGAACACTTCATCTACGACCTCAGCGAGGTACGCAGGAATACCATCTACAGTCACCATAATACTGTAGGCACACTTCATCCACGACCTCAGCTAGGTACGCAGGAACACTGTCTACAATCATCACATGATTGTACGAAAACCATCCACAGTCACCAAACTGACTGTGGGCATACTCTGAAGCCAACTTATTACTTTGCCCAACATACGATTTACAACATTCGTCATCACGTTTGGGATTTTGACAAGACAATGTCAAAAATCATGCCAGTCTTTAGGCAATTAACACCCCGGCTCATTTTTACCCCCAGAACATAACGGTATACCAAAAATTCACATCTATCATCACGTCATCAAATATCACTCAGCTACATTTCTTGAAAACCAAGTTCAGTTTTACCAATTAAAAGTCAAAATGATTTAAACTAAAGAGTCAATCCCTCGACTCAAACAAAAACGTAAGTTACTCAACCAGGTTACACCATAACCATGCACCTGATCTAATTCCTGTCCATGGGCTTGTTAGGATGCAATAACCCATCAGAAGTTAACCATTTCAGCCGCGTAAGTGCTACTCCTCGCAAAGAGTATACTGCACATAAAAAGCAGTCCACGTGCACCTTTTACATGCTCCGGAACTTCCGATGCGATTATTAGATCACGCTCAATCCATCGAACTTGCTCTCAGTCCATTGAAAGCTCAAATGACATAAGAACCCATTAAATTTAACAATTACCCTTTCCGCATTTAAAGTAGTTAATAGAAAATAAATGCCGTAATGCAGTATCATATTTTCTTTAGGTACTCATTTAATCAACTAAGGGAATTAAAATCAACTTCATTAACATTTGAAACAGACTAGCAAGTCTGTCTATGTACTTACTACTTTACTAGCTAGTAACCGACATAGTTCTACAATAGTAAAAATGAAACACTTCACTTCAACAAATACAACAAATGGGTTGCAGTACTCACAGCAGTTACAATACTCCAGATGCTACACCGAGCAATAGAGTCTTAACAACCACCTCCATGGCTGTCGGACAATCAAAACGCATTGACCACTTACACCATTAAACCAAACGCACGCCACTCACAGTTGTGGCCGCACTGAGACGGAAAAATAGATCCGATTTTACACCTACGACTACGAATGATAAATGGTGTATGTAGTCCGAGAAAACTGAACCCAACAAAATGTAAAAAGTTTCATTCCACAATTGCAAACTATGCGATTGCAAACTAATTCTAATACCCACAATTTTAATTGAACTAAAGTAGTCAAACTGAAACTATTGAGGGTCCAAATAATAAGAAATGATTATCATCATCATCATCACCATAACCATCATCATCATCATCATAACCACCATCATCATCATAACCGCCATCATCGTCACCACCATCATCATCATATCTACCATCATCATCATAACCACCATCATCATCATTACCACCATCATCATCATAACCACTATCATCATCATAACCACCATCGTTATCATCGTCACCATCATCATCATCACCACCATAATCATCATCATCACCACCAACACCATCATCTTCACCATCATCATCATCATCATCATCACCATCATCATAATAACCATCATCATCATAATCATCATCACCATCAACCTATATCAGAAATGATTATAATAGATCTCAATGCATTTAATAAAACTTGTCTTTAATAAATTTGCGTAATCGTGACATCGCTGTCTAATTTAATTAGTTTTAATTTTGAATTTCTTGCTAAAGTTTTAACTCTATAGAATCGAAAGGGTAGAAGCCCTCAATTACTCCAACAACATTGGTTTCACCAATTAGCTCAGGGCTCAAATAGCCCAACAAAATGTGAACTCCTCACCGGATTGACAACGTGTCTGCACCACGCGCTGCACCACGTGTTCACGGTAGGCAGCAGCGACACCAGTCATCAGCCTCTGGCACGCCGTTGGGACATGATGACAGCAATAACTTGCAGGCCGGCAGCTCGCTCCAATTCACCATGTTGAACTGTAATCATCAAATTGTACGGTATCAGTTTTATGACAGAGATATTTTGCACGCGAGCTCTCAACTTAACCTGATCACAAAAATAAAAAGTTGAGGTTAGGGTATTGGTATCTTTTTAACTTTGTATTAAAATAATAATGGGCTTCACTTTATTACAACCAAGTTAATCTCGCAGATAATAAAACTTTTTTGAGAACACAAAAACTTCACGCTAAAAACAGAAATGTCAAACTGTTATTTCTTTAAATTAATGCTTCGAATTTTGCATTAAAACAATTGGAACGAAACCTGTCCTTTTATATCCGTTGCTCCAAAAGCAACTCCCGAAGAGCTGGCGTCTTTATTCTCCTTCATTTCCTGGACGTTTCACAAGAAATTATGGTAGTTTCATCGCAACAGCATAGTCATCCTGAACGGAACTTCTGGCTACTATGAAATGAACGCGTTATTCTTGAAATTGAAACATTCTGAGTTCTTCTCGTTTCATTGCCACAACATAGTCATCAGTGTCATCACGAACGAAATCATCACGAAACATTCTGTAACATAAATTTCACACGCATAGAAAACTTAAAAAAACAGGCATATGAAATCTCTAATCAATTTTTGGTAGACCACAAAACAAAACCACGGGTTACCTGCCCATATTTCAGAACTACTAGTATTCTAAAAATCAGAAAAGTAACAAGTATGGGCCATGATATTCTTTGAAACTATTAAAATTACTGTTTTTTTTTATGTGAAGTGGGTGGAGTACCTACCCACACGTATTGCAACAATAGAAATTCCATAATAAAACTAATTTGATATCTCAAATTACGTCTCGAAACAGACTTTGCTTCAAAAGATACAAGTAGTTTACACCTTACACCAAATAAAAAAGTAATGATAGTTCAACCTTACCGACTGTCGATGATTTCAAACCTCACTATTTACGTGTGGTACATTTACCATCACCACTTATTGTAGGCGATTAGTCAACATCCCACTTTCTGATGTCAGAGGGACAGCCGAGAACAGGGGAGGCGAATATTTAATTCTATTAAAGCTACTTACTGATCGTATCTACTTACAAAGGTGTATACTATGCATGGACGCACATAATTAAACACAAGGTAAATTACAATCTTTTATTATACTGGTTCACAAATGATAAACCTCTGTCGTGAGAAGAACCAGCAAGAAACTCAGACGGTCTTACATTTTCCAAACTTTAAATAATTACAACAAGTACACACTTAAAACAAGACTATTTACAACACTAAACTATACTGATAGAAAACGACTGGAGAGTTATAAGCTTGCGTCCATGCATCATTTACTCAACCCTGGAATGCTTTATTCCAAGTCTAAATCAAGAATGAATCCCTGAATACTGCGCTAGTGACCTTTTATACCGTCAACTCCAAACTACCTGCTTCATAGGCGGGTAGATATCAACATGACGTTTAATGTCTACCTACATGGACCAAGCAAAGAACATCTCAAGCAAAACATTGCTTATCGTTTTCTGGATCTTATACTCTTAACAAATTAAATGTAAACATTGCAAATAAGACTATTCTTATTGTAAATAAGACTATTCAGACGTTCGATGACTCGACATGTCGTACACGTCTGCGCCAACTGAAGCATGTCTCCGACAAATATATGTTTCGTGTTTTAAGTAAAGTAGGTACCTACTACCAATTTACTTACTTTAACCAACACCTACAACCAATTGACTTCTTTAACCAACATTTAAATGAGTGAATTTCGGAAGGTTTGCTGACACTGGCTTTAAGTTTTTTTTATTAAGTAATTTGTTATTTTACGGTAAGTATAGGAAAACATGGCGAGGAAACCGGATTAATCCCGATTAGTTTATTTTTACCCTGTAAATTTGAAGGCAGTTGCTTTCGTAAAAATTTGTTCCTGTTCCTACGCCTCTTACTTATATTATATTACTTTCTTGTATTAATTTTGGCAGCTCAGCCTTTTTATAACTTTATTATAACTTGTTGTTTTAGAAGGTGTTTTTATTTGCTACAAATTATTAAACAATTTTTGTTACCCGTATTATGAGTGTCACTGGCCATTATTTGATAAAAGATTGATGATGGGCAGCAGCGTCATCATAGTGGACACATTACTGCGATCGCCAATCCGCTTGCCCAGCGTGGCGATTATGGACATTTACCTCCTAATGTATACTATACGCATAGTTAATAGGAGAGGTCTGCGTCCAGCAGTGGACTATCATAGGCTGATGATGATGATGATGATTCTGAATGATTACCTACAGTGATTACCCACAAGTACATTATAAATAAAAGCTTTGTTAAATGCAGGTATTTTTATTCATATGAATCATATGCCATCCTATTTCCATAGTTATTGTAAGTTTTGCAATACCTACTTACTGGGTAGAAAGGTATCTAGGTACGTACCTGTAAGCTTATTATTTTTGTAACAACCCTAGCCATTTTTCCCTATTGGTCCCTTATTCGTTGCTATTGACCCCGTATGCAGCCTGAATAGGGACGGCCGGTTTTTATGAAAAAAAGGGTGTTTAGATTGATTCTATCGTAATAAAACTATCATAAATAGGATCTCTAACATAAGATTAAAGTTTTGAAACCATAACATTGAGCTCGTTCATGGAAATATTCCGTTAAAATCTTACTCAAAGTTCAAAATTGTCCCCATTGACCCCGTACCTTGTACCTTTTGTGGGCCACCAAAATGCAAAAATTCCATACCGACACTGGAAATTTCAAATGTCGTAAGGGACATTTTGTCGTAAGTACACTTTGAATTGCATAGAACTCAGAAAAAAAATCTCTATCGATCTGTGTAATTAACTTTTTGATATCGCTTCAAATAAAGAAGTTATGAAGTGAATTCATTTTGTCGTAACTTCATATTGCTTTAAAAAAAATGTTGTATGGGTCAAATTTTTAATTTGAAGGGATAACGTGTCCATTTTCAACGTAGTATATCCTTCTTATTCATAAATCCCTATGTGGTTAGTTACTACAGCAAAAGAAGGTGCCTTTACGACATTCTATCTGATAAAAATAAATACGAAACTTTGAATTCACAATGGCGTAAGGGACAAATATTTTAGGCTTTTGTGCGTTACAACACAATTTCGAAGATAGTATGGTTCTATTCTCTTAATAAACTGAGTCGTATGTACATATGAATCAAAATAATTTTAAAGTTTGATGTCGTAACTCACCTTTTAATTTTATAAAGTATACGTTACTACATTAAATGCGGTACATGAATGAGAGTTACGCCTCAAAAAAGATGATATTAAAAATCGTGAAAGTTTTTTTGTGTACGTTATAACATTTTGTTTAGTTTCTTATAGCACTTGCAACAGTGCCGCCGCGACTTGACCCAGGGCGTCTCAGGAAGAGGGTTGAGGGCAGAGCAGTATTTTTACTACCAGATAAATACTGCATCGACCAACGACTCACGCACATTTTCACTTCCACCCCTGGAGCATATACATCGTTCTAACAATTCCTCTCTGGACGGCCAACGGCCAATCAAGGCAAGCCGAGTCCTACAGTTCTTCTTGGATTCTACTCCGACCGACGAAAACATACCTGAGACGATGTCGCTATTGCCGAATAGCTCGCCACAAGCTGTCCCAATCTTATTATTATCTCCCTGGGAATCATGGGCTTATTTAAAATTAGCTGTGTTTTGCCAATTCGAGAAATTTACTCTGTAGTACACGTGAACCGTGAACCAGTCTCAGCAGGCTATTGAAAAGTGTAATGAACTATGATCATTGCATGGGTCAGAGATAGGGCTATAGTAGTAAGGTCCGGACATCTGCCATATTATCATCTTTATTATTGTTGTTTTGGTCTAATATCCGCCGCGCCGAGCAGTTATGATATTTTGTCGCAGCCCTTTTTATAAGTCATTACTGATTCTTGTCGAGGCCAGAACATTCCAGATTCTGAAGGCTGCAATTTTGTGTACATCATAAGGCCTGCCTAGGTGAATACTTCTTTTATGCATTTGTGGTCTGCAGAAACAGAGGAGGAGGAGGTCCATAGTAGATTAAATGATCGTTTAAATCAATATGTTGCAACGTTTCACAGTAGTTTGCTCTGATTTTTGGCAGAAGCTACATATTGCATCTTGTTTCTTACCCATGATTGTTATACATAATATGTTAATAGTTGGGATTCTCGATTCTTCACAGGCTTTGTTACTTTTGAGCTCAAGTAGCTCTTTATTGTTTTCTGTTATTGAACCCTTGGATAAGAGCTTACGAGTGAGAATTACTTTGATGGACTTCAACTGTGCGATTGCTCTTATCTTATCTTATCATATGTAGTTTGTTCAGCAGAGAATATGGCTCCGGTTTGGTGATTCCATAGAAAGACTCTGGGCTGACAATGCGTGTGTTGCCGTTCTTTCCGGTAAACTCATCTGCTGTTTTGTTTCCAACAATATTGGAATATCCTAATACCCATCTTCTTAAACAGGAACTTCATTAAAGTCATGGGCGTTTAATTTATTCTTGCAGCACTGGACTAGAGTTGTCCTTGAGGGATTCTAATGAGAGCATCGCAGCTTGACTGTATGAGTTGATGTAGATAATAGATAATATTGGTTTTTATGTTTCTGGCCAAATTGATTTCCACACATAATGTAATATTTATACGCGGAAATCATCATAATATTGACTTCTGTCTAGAAAATGAAGACCATTTTGCTCATGCTGACGCAAACTCTGACCTTAGGCCTCTCACCTACTTGTACCTGTGGTGCCATTTTCAACAATCATTCTGGTCGTTGTTCCATTTGTATCTTGAGGGTATTTCGACTGTCTGGTGAAACCTCATTCGATGTGCTTGTTTTATTCCCGAAAGCCCAGACTTTCAAGTTGGTTTTTGCAGGCTATTCAAACACTGAGAACACCCTGTCGTTGTGTGAAATTCATACTCGGTTATATTGAGGGTTGGAGTAGCTATTCTGTTAGAGAGCACTCTTCGGACCCATATAGTCGTGGTTTCATCCCTTTGATTTAATTTCATTAAGGATGGTTTCTGTGAGTTTATTATCGAAAGCACCTTCGACATCAAGGAATACACACCGACCTGTTTGCTTATTCTCTAGACTTTACCTCTGCTTTGGCGTGTATCGTATGCTTAGCTTATTTTTATTTTGTTTCTTTCTGTTATTTTCTTACTGGTGCAGTAAATAATTACTTACTAACTTACTTACTTATATGGACCTTGTGACGGTCAAGTGGGGTAGTTTTTGGTAAACATGTTGCTTTAGACTTAGCGATCTTGCCACCAAGTAGTGAAAGAAATAGAGATGTTAGACTAATAGGTTTGAACATAGATATATGAAAGAGAGAGATTTGTAACGAAGCGAAATTGTAATGAGTCTCGGTGTCTCCGAGGTCGGGCCTTTGCCACGCTGTGATTGGCTAAAGCGCTACCATATGACGCGGCACTAGAGAGGTGGCTACGTCGATAAAATTATTATCCATAGATATTTGATAAGGCCGAAATATTAAGAAAAACATTAAAATCGATCTATCATTTAATAAGAAATAAATACAGATAAAAATATCGCATTGGACGATGTATCTAATCTTTATAAACATTATGTTATCCGTCGCGCCCTTGTTAGCGCGAAAATACCGGCCGTCCTAGAGCCCAACGGTCTGGCCAGGGACGACGGCAAGAGGCCTGACGGAATGACGCTGGTGCCCTGGAGCATGGGCCGGCCGCTAGTTTGGGACGCCACCTGCGTTGACACTCTGGCGCCGTCCCATGTTTCGGTCACCGGCGTTGCTGCTGGCGCCGCGGCATCATTAGCCGAAAGTCTCAAGCGCCGCAAATATGCTGCTTTAGGAACCAGCTACATATTTGCGGCGTTTGGTGTGGAGACCTTGGGGCCATGGGGGCCAAGTGCACATGGACTTTTTAAAGATCTAGCGGCTCGCCTAAGAGAGACCTTAGGCGACCAGAGGGCTGGCCAGTACCTTGCACAGCGTTTAAGTATAGCTATACAGCGGGGGAATGCGGCCAGCCTTCTGGGTACCTTGCCCACTGACGGCGATTTAGGCCAATTTTTTTATTTATAGGTAGTTAAGTCCTTATATTGTTTGTTTTCATTTTATGTCGTTTAATAATAAATTAGAAAACTTTTTTCTTACTTTCGTGTCGGATCTGGTTTGTAAATAATAAACTATAGAATGACAATTATAAACATATATTTGAATATGAACAAAGCAATTTATTAACGACATTATCTTAATTGTGGCTGGGAATCACATGAGCAAATACAGGGTTGAGCGGATTAAGTGTCCTAGTTAAAAAGTGGTATAAAAGTTTAAAAACAAAACAATATTACTAATCTTGGTGTTATTTATATCAGAATTCTATATTTTACCGCAGCAATTGATAAATTTGATAAACTCCCCTTTAACATGTATTATTTTAAGCATTATGTCGTATAAGGAATTTCATCCGGCACGCACTACCTTATCTGCCATGTGATGTCATATTAGGTTATCTAACCCTAGTACAAACTTGAATCTTAGCCTAAACCCGTCTCAATAAAACTCTGCATTGATTTGTATATGGAAATGTTTATAGCATTTCAATTATCTAAAGATTTAACGTACTTTGCTAGGTAAATCTCAGCCTCATAATTTTGGCTATAACTTGGTATTTCTTCTTATCATATTGTACCCTGATTGATTAACTTTTTGGAATAAATTTATAACTAAAATACCTTCCTTTCTAGTTCTTAATAAAACACTATACCCATAATCAATCTGGCATTTACCAAACTCTTGCAATGAAAATGCATTTTCTTTGAAAAATGACCTTCGTGCCGACTATTCGACTTTTAGTATTTAACTCTTATATTTTTTAAAGAGAGATATATAAATTATCTGTTTTATAAGGGCCTCACATTTTGTGATTATTTTACAGTGCGCAAAATATTAACCCCTCTTCAATTTAATAAGAGGCACATTTTCGTAAAAATTGCCCATGGGTGCTTATTGGTACTTTGCTGACTCAAATCATTTAAAGTTTACCCAATTTCGGCTTGATTTTGGAAACAGAGGACTCCTTGAAACGATTGATGGTGTGCAGTATTAAAACATACGTTGATATTTACTTTTATGGTCAGATGATATATGTCGCCCGATTTTTAATGCTCGCTGCACCATTATCCAACAACACCGCTTTTTACATTTGTTCTTAAAAATATATACAACTAAATGTTATGAGAATGAGTTTCGGAATCCATGAAGCTGATTAAATCGACGATTTAAAATGACATACAGGGTATGAAAAGCAGATATATTTCAATAGATAAACGAATGTTTTTCAATAGGACAATTAATCAGCCCAACCCTGTAATTATTTAGACGGTTGTACCCTTAATAAACATAATGTTATCAGCCGTTTCCGCGATGGTCACATATTTAAATAAAACAATTTCAACCTTTGACAACGGTTATTGTAAAAGGCTCAAAATAATATAATACGCGATATAATCTATATAATATATATTGTTTTACATTTATGAAGATAAGATATTGATACAAAGGTCAAAATATGAAAGAAAAATTTAATATAATCAAATACATCAACAATTTATCGACCCTACTCGTATTTGTCATCGGCACGGTCAGTCGTACCTCTAGTTCGCGGCCTGCTTGCAGCGGCCGTACCAAGAAATGACAGGACTATTGTGAATATCGCTAGCAATTGGATACATTGCACGGTCACTTACCAAATTGCAACTTGCTTGCTATTCTAAGCCGTCAATGTAAAATGCACATACAATTTGTCACTGAATAGTTCAACCAATTGGTACGCCCAAGTAAAATCATTATGACATTTATGTCAGCGGTTTGTAGTTATATATTATTTGTAAAAATACGTGGTTTTGTCAACTAATAACTAAAAAATCAATACTTTCATGTGGTACGTGACTAGGGCTGCCAACCAAAGATCAGAGATATGCGGGACATTCGCGAATAAATTGCGGGACTTGGCTATACAATGCGGGACATGAATGACATTAACATTTTAAAAAATGCTTAATTTCAGATCGGTAAAATTTAGATGCAAATTTAGGTGCTCGCGGGCTATGGTCGCGAACGACCTGGTACATTCAAATGAACAGTATACAATCTTAAATTGCTTTCATTTACGTATTCATACTATTATTTTAGTATCACCAGTTTAGTATTCCCTGAAAAGCGGGACAACTGGCGTCCCGCGCGAACCCTTTGCGGGACCCATACTTTAGGGCCCCAGAAACGGGACGTCCCGCATATAGCGGGACAGTTGGCAGCCCTATACGTGACTCAATAGTCCTTGAAATGTTTATTTACACTCCTATTTTTACAAGAAATAACGGCACAATTCGGCATTTTGCGGATATGTCCGAGCTCATCCTGCAGTCGAGGGTAAGTTGCGACTGGCTCATAGGGCGCACATCTGTCACACTATAAAGGCCTATCGGCCATAACGCTGCGACATGTTCCATGCCACCGTTAGCTATCTATACTGATCTGTGGGTTTGAAGGACTTACAATGAGTACTATCTATACTCGTTTTTCCTGCTTTTTGGTATAAAGCGTACCTTGACACTAGTCAATTTTCTCAGTATAAACCCCAATGCAATGCTTGCCTGAAATATCTTGCCAGGTGCGGAAGGAGGACGCCTTGATTTCGTTTTGATAATGTAGGAAACACTTCATAATTTCCAGTCGATTTGAATGGCTTGCACTAACTCAGCGCTCCTTAACCATTTTTTGGGCTACAAATGTAGGTTTTCAGTCAGTGGTTCGTTCCCTAAGGATTTGATAGTTCCTTTGACCGCACGTCTGAATAGCACGATAATCTTCAAAAAGGGTCATAGATCTTCGTGGAGGCAGTTAGATTACTTATCCAGAATTTCTTTCTTAATATATGTTTTTGTTTCGGGCTCAGGTTGCTCTCAAAGCAATTTTTAGATATATGTTTTCTTCTTTTCACAACACTAAGCTGACTAAAATATATACATACCTAACATGTTTGGTTTTATTTCCTATAAATTGTAACGGATTATCTAAAATATAATAAATTACACGTGAAATTGATCTCCGTCTATGAAAATAATACAATTGTAAGTACACAACTTTATATTTTCTTGCATTTTTACGCTACTTACTTCAATTCATCTGGAAACTAGAATGACTTTACAACATAAAATAGTTGTAATGTAGCATGTTATTTGACAGTTACGACAAAGAGGTAGTGTTTTCGTTTTTATCGTAACACATTTCCATAAAAATACTAGAAATTTTTGGGGGCGTAAGGGACATGTGTCTAGTAAATTTCTTGCGTAAGGGACACTATCTCGGAAACTATTGAGTTTACAAATATATACCTAATTGTCTAATGAAGATAAAGCTTTTTCGTAGTTATGTATATAAGAACCATTTAATTCGGATTAATATGTAACAAGTTACGATTTTTTTTTATTTTGGTTTTTGTTTTTTGGCTCTCCTGAAAAGTGGACCTTTGTCCCTTACGACATTTGAAATTTCCAGTGTACTTTTTTAGTGAAACGACGTAAAGTTCAATAGCCAATTTTAAGGTATGAAACTAAGATTTCTGTGTTTAGACTTCGGTGAATCTTCAAGCATATGACACTCTCTAAATTGTTTAATGATTTAGTATAACGTCGACTTAAAATTTCCTAGATATTTGCAATCTTTCACAGTGAATATTTTTCTGTACACCATTGTGCAGAATCAATTTACGATTATCAAATTGAATATGTCTTATCGTCATAATAGGCTTTAAAGTATGACGTTGCAGGCGGATGACCTCGAGATAATAGTAAAGGATTTCCATACGAATTTAACGGCATAGGCCGGTAAGTAATATTTTTTTAAAACATGGCGTCGGTTTTCATGAACAGGCTAAACAGCTAAATTCTGTGTTTTTGATTGTCGTATTTTTTATTTCATTGCATATGTTTGAGAAAAGCACTATACATGCCTCGCCATGAAATGGGCTTACCGGCTTCGTATCACTGTCCATACCCAGCCGGCAAGCCCATCTTTCCCGGCATCTGCAGTAATAGTACATTACTACCGAGGCCGGGAAGTGACTGGTTGCCGGCCGAATATATGTAGACGGCCGAGCGAAGCGAGGCCGGATAGTATTCGGACGGCAACCCGTCACTTCATGGCCGAGGTATGTATAATGCTTTTCTCAAACATGCAATGAAATGAAACAAAAAAAATATCTCCATTCTTAGAAATAGGCATGATGACTGGCAAGTCAAATCAGAATCTTTTATCGAACTGTCAAAACGATCACCACTGGAATTTTACATGAAATACTCAAAAGTGACGTCACGTTCGAGTACTGCCAAAGGACCTACTCTTTTAAGTTCTTTTCAATTTATTAAATAGAAGTTCTGTACAAAAATTACAGCAGTCTACATCTTAGTAATAATATATTCGTGTATTATGTCGTGCATAATGTTAAATAATTTATTTTAGCAACAGTCATCATCCCTATTATAAGTCAACTGCATAACTAAGTCTTTGAAAGTTTGAAACACAACAAAAGTCAAATACTTTTTTTTATATATTTTAAGTCCTTGTGGACAGGCGAAAGCACTAAGCTATACTGCCTTAAAAATCAATACGACACAGACACCTCATTTTTTTTTTAAGTTCGACCTGTTTGAAACGCGCCAATTTTTAATTCTAAAAAGCTGTATTAGACGACTCGGTCTGTTGGGTCCAATTAATCGCATTCGGTGATCGGGGCCGACGGATCGCACTGTATAATACTGCTTTTTAAATATTATTTTGAGTAGTTATTGTACATATTTTAAATTATATAATTTAAATACTTAATTATAACTGCAACAATTAGCCAATCATTTTTTTTAATACTAATATTACTTACAGATAATTATTGGCTAAAAGCCAAGATGCCAGGTCACAACCCTATGTCGAATGAAAATTAAAAAAGTGGCACTTGCCGGCCTAGGCCGGCAACGAGGTACTTCCCGGCCACTTTTTAGGCACGTAACTACAACATTTCATTGCATGTTTGAGAAATATACTATTGTTTCATTTGAACGTTTTTTTAACGGTCGCTAAAAAAACGCTCGTTCTTACGCATCGAGTAAAACCTAACGTTACCGATATTTGCAAAGTCATGGTAGGTACGGCTGCGGTGGGTTATTTTATCCATTTATCGTGCCTCGCGTCACTTTGCATATGCATACTATTGTTAGAATGTGACGGCAACAACGACAAACGATTAGACGCGGTACAATCAACAACACACCTGTGAACACAGGCGAAGTGCCAATAATATGTAATCAGAACTTTATTGCCTGGACATAAAGGTGTGTATACATATTTCTGGCACTTTGTCTGTATTCACAGCTGTGTTGTCGATTGTACAATCATAATATTCATAATCATATGGCTAGAATATAGATTCCCAAAGTGGTTTCTATTTATACATCTATGTAATATTGACATTCAAATATTTTTGTAAGTCAAATTGATTAGATGGATTTCACTCTTATTTTCTTAACAGAGAGAAATTGTTTTCTTCGGTTACCGCGAGGATTACACATTCTGAAATAAAACTATGAAAACGGATAAACTCGCGTATATTAACTCATTTTAACTTCATTCCGACGTTTCGAACACTTTACAGGGTTCGTGGTCAGCGGATGACTGACAATGGAGGAAATTTGATAGATCTGCCTCCATCAAAATAAGAAAGATAAGTACAAAACTACCCACCAAAGAAAAATATACTAAATCACAGACAATACATTTTAAGGGTGGATGTACATACAAAATTTGCAAATTAAGCTAGTTATTCATTACAAGTATTTTCGGAATGAAGACAAGAGACAAAATAAATAATCTACGCCGGTTCTATCCGTACGCCACTGCCTGAGAAGTATTTCCTTCCTTTGTATGATTGTATTGTTAGGAAGGTATCCCAAAATTGGGACCGGCAAGAAACTTTGAAGAGAGAAATTGGTGAAATTGGCGCCGCCCGCCGTGCGAATTTACGTCCGTCGCACGCGCCAAGTCAGCTAGCGGTGTCTATACAATTTCTTTGAGGCGGGCGTCCGTTGCGGGTAATACGCGTAAGTGCTAGAATAAAGTGTAGACGGTGAATATATTACATTAATCTATTCCCACCTCAATTTGTTTCTTCGGCATAATATTACTGACGCCGCTGTGCGCAAAACTAGTGAGCACGAAGTATACGCTGCAGATGTACTTGTGACGGCAAACCCGGTGGCCAGAATCTGCAATAGACCATGGTCATAATAAATAAATCAAATATCTTAGGGCCTCTCACACAAATCGACCTTTTTTTTCATACCACCCGGGCGCGGGGGACGGACCCGGATGGTTATGTGGGACTTCGCATCCTGTCATTCTCATACATTCATCACTTATCGTATACGATTGCAAAATGGCATATTGTCTAGGGCTGCAGGTGTCAGAGAAGTGTCAAGAGAAGCCTTTAACTTACTGTTATACAACCAGGATTGCCGCGGCTGTCCATAGTCTATGCGCCGACCAATGTAGTACCACATACAAGTGAAACAGTGCACGTAGAAAGTGAACCACATAATGAGAGTCAGCGTGCTGAAGAAAACACTCTCTGTTGCGCGCTTCTGATACCGTCTCACGTATTTGTAGACCGTCACCTGGAATAGTCACTCATTAGTCTCATTGAGAATATTGAGAAACCTTGTCGACTCTCCTTATTTTTTAGTAGCCTTAAATTTAAAGCTTCTCGGCTGAATACACGATGTAAAGACCAATTGTTCTACACTCCCTTTACTAAAAAGAAGTATAGATTTAACTCTTTTCTTATAAGAGCCTGCAGACTTAGTAACAATTTATTATCCCAGATTGATATATTTGATATCTCGTTACTTAATTTAAAGCGTGAAATATTATCTAACCTTTTTAAACAATTGTATAGACTCAACCTCCGAAATTCTTATAATTCTATTTAATTGTAACTAAATTTTGGGACTTGCCGACTGTTCCTGTTAGTTATCTCGCTGTAATTTTAAATGTATTCGATTTATTAAGTAGTGGCAACTGTATTGGTTTATGAAATATGTACTGATACTTGTAATTATAAGAAACATGTACCGTTTGTGCCCAAATAAACATTAAAACATTACTTAATCATTTTACTACAAAACTTTCAGATTCTTTTTTAATGCTTAACCGTCTAGGTAACCCGTTTCAACTAGTAACTCGCAGTAATGTGTCCACTGTGAGGATGCTGCTGCCCATCATCAATCTTCTATAAAGGAATACTCATTGACATTTCAATCCTTAGTCGACTCTTACGACACCCACGGGAAGACTTGAGGTGGTGACAAATGTATTCTTCCTTAACTGCTGTCATCACGCGACGGATTTTATAAGTCACAGAATTTAAAACCAAGCAGCGCAAGCACTGCTTTATTCTACAGAGTTCTATAGGAGTGCTATGTTCACATCATCATCAGCCTATGATAGTCCACTGCTGGACGTAGGCCTCTCCTATTAACTATGCGTATAGACGCATTAGGAGTTAAATGCCCCTAATCGTCACGCTGGGCAAGCGGATTAGCGATCGCAGTAATGTGTCCATTATGATGACGCTGCTGCCCATCATCAATCTTTTATCAAATAATGGCCAGTGACACTTCAATCCCTTAGTCGACTCTTACGAAACCCGCAGGAGGAGTTGGGATGATGACAAATGTATTCTTACTGCCGTCACCGCACGGACTCCTGTGCTATGTTCACATGGTAAATAACTCGCATAAAGTAGCTGATGAACTTCATCATGTGGAGCATTTTCCATGTGGTCCTTTCCAATGCCTTTTCCTTAAAACCCTGATACGACACGACGTCTACTTTTTCTTTCACTTGGTCCATGTACGCCCTTCTGAATGATGAATGCCCCTGATGAACTTACAAGCCTAAAAATCCTGTTAAGTCGAAGCCAGGACAGTAGAACCAGAGGGTCATCGGCCAATAAACAGAACACCTCGATGGGCAGTAACGAGGCTATGTCGAACTTGAACTCGATGCTTTTAAAGTAACTGTAAAGAAATTAAATATTAGGTGTCAAATGATCATCATCAGCCTATGATTGTCCACTACTGGACGTAGGCCTCTCCAATTAACTATGCGCATTAGGAGGTAAATGCCCATAATCGCCATGCTGGGTAAGCGGATTGGCGATCGCAGTAATGTGTCCACTATGATGACGCTGCTGCCCATCATCAATCTTTTATCTAATAATGGTCAGTGACACTTCAATCACTTAGTCGACTCGTACGACACCCGCAGGAGGAGTTGGGGTGGTGACAAATGTATTCGTACTGCCGTCACCACACGGCACAGGTGTCATATAGCAAAGAAAAAATACTGGAGTTTACCAACGCCGAAGGTGGGGTTTGAAACAACGTCCTTAGCTTTCGCGGCTGATGCTTGCATAAGTGCAGGTGTAAAATTATTCGGTATTTTTCTTTGGTATATGAAAGAAAAATAATTTATTCAGTGCACTTAAAATACAAACTATAACATACAATCAATTTTTAAAGCGTCACTGAAAAAGTTTTCACTCGGCTTTATGTCAAGATACATGGTACCTTGACGCTGGTCTTTCGATTCGATTTCGATCATTATACGATTCGATTTATATACGTGTTAGTGTCACTACTTCAAAATTACAACAAAAAAATACACACAATATAACTAAAGAGGTTCGAAAATTCAGCAATAAAGCAAAAAACATAGTTAAATGGATATCTCGTAATTGGGCATCTATTATCGCGGACAGATTCTGTTTGCTGTCTGCATTGACTTATGATATGATAGTTTTTTATACCGGAATTTAAAAGCATCACCTAGGTACAGTACCGGCCAATAATATATCACATATTGGTTTTTATCAGTAGAACTTTTTTTTGTATTTGTAAGTACAGTGTATACCTATAGTAAGATTTTAAGTTCATAATAATAATAATATGCTTACATCGCTGTGAGTGATGTGACGCCATTGCACCACGCATAAACCTACACAGGTTTCTGTGGCGCATCAAGTTCCATATGTTCTTATTTAATATGAAAAAAAAGTGGTTTTTACACTTTACGACTATAGATAGTCTAGGCATAGCAATGAAAAACTTGGCATCATGTAGCGGTTCTTTTATAAAGAGTTTTTGCGTATATGGATTTCGTAGTAATTTTTTTTACTACAGCTATTTTGGCAATATTCTGTGTCTCCCATTGTAATTCACAATACTTAATTGCATTATTCATCATTAAACTGTGCAAAAGTACCAAAATAATATGCTATCTACATGCGTACATCGTACGTGTGCCGCTTACTCTATACACGCTCATACAAAAAGTCACGAATGTGATATATTATTGGCCGGTACTGTATGCCTAGGACTTGCCCCCCCCTTGAATCGACGCCTGTGTTAAACCATTGTGAGATAAGGTAAACGACAAAGTCACAAAGGTACTAACGTAATCCTAGCCTTCTGGTAAATCTCAGATGGCAGCATCACGAGCTTCGGCAGTGTCAAGTACAGCAGGATCTTCAGCATGAAGACGACATCCAGACAGTACAGAGTTATCAGAATTGCCATGGAGTTGGCTTGGAAGCCAGCGTTGTACAGGTCTGTGTAGACGCACGTCAGGGATACCAGGATTAGGAAGATCTGTGGAGTTGCCATCGTATCTTTAGTCTTAGTTTACTGCTATAGGCCTCTCCTATTACCTATGCATATTAGGATTTAGGATCTTATCATCAGCTTTTTTAGCCTATGTCCAGAGGCTTAGGAGCGCATAGGATATGCGCTAAGTTAGGAGGTATCTACGAACTAGGCATGATGACTGTAGTAAAAGTAAATTATTTCACATTAAGCACGACATAATACACGAAGAATTATTGCTAAAATGTAGATTGCAGCGATTTTTGAACAGAAATTATATTTGATCAATTCGAGAGAGCTTAAAAGAGTAGGTAGATCATTTGTGCAGAATACAAACGTGACGTCACTTTTGAAATACAAACTTTATAGTGGCGATCGCTGTGACAGTTCGAAAAAAGAAGTTGATTTGACTAGTCATTCATTACGCCTATTACCAAGGTACGGCACGTACCTGAACTATGCTACTTTGGAGATAATCACTCTTGCTGTAATGTGTCTCATGGTGCTTCCACCGTTTTTGCCAGCTGGGCGCGATTTTAGCGTTGATGAAAGGCTGAAAAGGCACTATAACTTAAATTCTCCTGAAATAACAACTCTGCGAAAAAGGCAAGAAGGCGAACTTCGAAATTCGTTATTCAATTAGGTAATTTCTTTAAATTCAATCGTTAGTCAATCTTGACAATTCGTCTCTGTCACTCCAACGAAGGCTTCATTAGAGTAACTGAAACAAATCCTCGAAATTTGCGGATTTCAAAGTTCGCGATAAGACCGCAGCGCAGATACTACCTCGATCTAGATATCGTCCTACACATCACACCTCATCAGCCTAACTCAGTCCACTGCTAGCCGTAGGCCTCTCCTATTACGTAACTATGCATATGGACGCATTCGGGGGTAATGCCAATAATTGCCACACCGCCACTATGACGACGCTGCTAGGTAGCAGCATCAATCTTCAATAAACAAAGATGGGGTCAGTGATACTTCAACCTTTTATTAAACTCTTACGACATCCACGGGAAGAATAGAGAGTCCAGCACTGAAATGCAATTTCACTATTTCCGATATTCACAAAAGCATATCAATACAATACATGTTAATGAATGAAATATAGCTTGTGCTCCTAATCGAACGAACGAAAGCTCCAAACGAATCCCGTCGAGGACATTATTTTGTGTATTTATCTAGTATTGTTTTCCATCCATATTTTGAGGAGGTAAAGGCATGTGTCATAGCCATAGGTGTTTCGAGTACCTCGTTCTCCTGCCGATGAGCGGCCATGCGGTTTTGAACGACGGGGAAGCAGTCCCGCACGATCCTGTGGAATACGGCGGAGCGCACTTTCAACAAGTGCACGTCAGAGGCCGCCACTAGCGTGGCTTGCATGCGCCTTGATGGAGTGTCGTCCAGGTTTCCCACCATACTGCGAAAAACGGCGTGTGAAACTATGATAATAATAAAAAGTAAAGATATGTTATCATCATCATCATCATCATATCAGCCGAAAGACGTCCACTGCTGAACATAGGCCTCCCTCAAAGATTGCCACAAAGACCGGTCCTGCGCCACCCGCATCCAGCGGACTCCTGCGACCTTCACCAGGTCATCCAGTCCACCTTGTGGAGGCCCCCACGCTACGCCTTCCGGTACGCGGCCGCCACTCAAGAACCTTCCCGCCCCAACGGCCATCGGTTCTACGCGCAATGTGCCCCGCCCACTGCCACTTCAGTTTAGCGATTCGGAGAGCTATTTCGGTTACTTTGGTTCTGCTGCGGAGGGCCTCATTTTTAATTCGAGATATGTTATAGCGGCTCTAAAAGTGAAGCACTCAGGTTACGATAATTCTAAGGCCAGCCGTACACCTGTAAGTTCTTACGTAAGTTATAGGGATGGAGCTATACTAAGGATAGTGATATTCACCTCTCATTCCTTAGTATAGCTCCGCCCTATAAAGGTGCATGCAGACCAAAAGAGCATTCGCTGTTCTATCCCCCACTCTACGAAATCAACGAATCACGTTTCGTGTAACGATCGAATTTCGTAGAGTAGGGGGACAGAACAGCGAATGCTCTTTTGGTCTACATGCACCTTAACTTACATAAGAACGTAAGAACTTAAAGATGTACGGCTGGCCTTAGCTAGGCTAGGCCTTATATCACTATCTCATTCCTTAGTATAGCTCCCTATAACTTACGTAAGAACTTACAGGTGTACGGCTGGCCTAACAATCGCTCTTAGTTCTACCTAGACCAGCGAGGGGTGTGTACCACTGCCGAGTTCCCGCAAATAACAAGAGCGAGCTTTTAGAATAGAATAGAGTAGAATAACAATTTATTCGTGGACTTTCACTTAACAAAGACACAAACAAAACAGAAATAGACAACCCACGAAATGGTCTCATCTCAGCGTGATGCTGGCGCGAGCCAGCGCTGGTCTTCCGATGAGACCATTAGTTGAGAAACACAAAGGGTAACGAATATACTGAATTTCAAAACTAGACAAACAACAAACATTTGTCAAGCTAATATTTTCTTCGGTTACCGCGAGGATTACTCATGAAATAAAACTATGAAAACGGATAAACTCGCGTATATTAACTAATTTTAAGTTTAAGTTTTTTAAGTTAAAATTAGTTGATGTACCTACGCGAATTTTTCCGTTTTCATAGTTTTGTTTCATTTGTCAAGCTCTTTCTTTCTTCGATCGATCGAATTAGACGAACTTTTGAAATTCCATTACTTCGATAGTGGGACTGACAGGATTTGAGAAGTTCTTATAGTTTGATCAATCGAACCAACAGGAAAAAAAATCGTATTCAGATTGATCGGACTATGGCTTAAGGTTAGTGAAGGGTCGTTCGCGGTAATTTCCCAATCTTACTATGGGGAAAGTTTCCATTTGGGAATATTCCCCATACTGTGTTGGGGAAGTTACCAAGAACGACCCGTCACGATATACAGGTAAATTCACTAAAGCTAGCACGAATGGAATGAATGAAATGAATGACATCTATCCATTGATTTAAGTAAAAGGGGTAGATATGGTACCAGGCGCACGAAAGTGTGCCATCGAATATAGGTCCCGGGACCTGTTTTGAATTAGTCGTGTGATGGCAGCCCATGTCAACAGCTTGTCAGGAGCCAAAATTTCTGGAACCGATATTGGCTTAAAAGTGATAATCATGCCTTTTTTACTGCTTTAACAGCTCCAAGGAGGTTGGAACTCTTAGGTGTGGTACTATACAGCACGTCCACGTATGAGTTTATTGATTCTTTTGCGGTACATATTCACGAAAAGAAATGTACTTTTATGTACTTATGTTTTTAAAAAATGTACCTACACGGTTTTGGCATAGCGAGATACAGGTCGTGGTCGTGCTGAGTAGGTACTCCCTGGCACGACCACACTATATTTATGGGTAAAACAATGGTCACATGAATACAAAACAAATGTACTCAAATTGTACTATCTACAAGCACATCAAAATGTGAGAGTAGTACTGCAAAAATCGCTGTCATGATTAAAAAACGTGAACCTAGGGGCTGATTAAGGGCCTACGCTAACTTCCGCGGACGCCTGCCGCGTTCGCACGCTCGCATGCTCGCGGCGGGTGTCCGCTCCGGACACCCGCCGCGGGCCAGCGAGTCCGCGACGGGCACACGCCTAACTTAGCGCTGAATTCAAGAAACAAGTCCGCTCCGGTGTGCCCGCCGCGTGCGCACGGAGCGGACACCCGCAACCCGCCGCGCGGATTAACGTCCCTCGCACGCGCCCGCGCCAGTTAGCGGTGTCTATACAATTTCTTTGCTAAAGCTAAGCTAGCGTAGGCCCTTACGCGGATTACCCGCAACGGACGCCCGCCTCAAAGAAATTGTATAGACACCGCTAACTGGCGCGGGCGCGTGCGACGGACGTTAATCCGCGCGGCGGGCGGCGGGTGTCCGCTCCGTGCGCACGCGGCGGGCACACCGGAGCGGACTTGTTTCTTGAATTCAGCGCTAAGTTAGGCGTGTGCCCGTCGCGGACTCGCTGGCCCGCGGCGGGCATCCGCGTAAGTTAGCGTAGGCCCTTAATCAGCCCCTAGGTTCACGTTTTTTAATCATGACAGCGATTTTTGCAGTACCACTCTCACATTTTGATGTGCTTGTAGATAGTACAATTTGAGTACATTTGTTTTGTATTCATTTGACCATTGTTTTACCCATAAATATTGTGTGGTCGTGCCAGGGAGTACCTACTCAGCACGACCACGACCTGTATCTCGCTATGCCACAACCGTGCAGGTACATTTTTTAAAAACATAAGTACATAAAAGTACATTTCTTTTCATGAATATGTACCGCAAAAGAATCAATAAACTCATACGTGGACGTGCTGTATAGTACCACACAGTAACCCATCTGATAATCTTTCAAGAAAACGTAAAACGGTACAATTTACGAATTTAAAAATGTCTTTATACATTTATACATCTAGTTAATCTGTCCTCATATATAATACCTAAATTACCTAACCATCTAAACTCCTTACAGTTAATCGTTTAATTTTAGTTCCCATTTATAGTTACAATTTTCTTTTTGCGTTTTATAACGTAATAAAAGTAGATATTGTTTGCACACCTTGAACAAACAAACCAATGCAACGGTAACATATGTCGCAGAATGGCTACGATCATCAGATATTTGTCTCGTTGTGGGCTTCATGTGGTATCTATTTGGGTACCTCGAGATAATTAAAATAGTCTAAATCAGGTTCACACACTATTTAATTATTAAAAGTCAATGATCAACAAACAACGTCCTTAAATTAATAAGATTCTAATCAAAATCACCAATTAAGTAATCAAAATTAATATTCGGGAATAAATGAGTCTACACGTGTGATTGTTTGATGCAAAGATTAGGAAGTGTCACGGGGCCGCCGCGCGTCGACTGGAGCAGGCACTTGATAGGTATGCGATGACGTCATCAAGCTTGATCCGTGGATTTTGTAACGGGTTCCCGACACGGCCGTCCTGATGGACACACGTCCACGTGTGGCTTGTAATCCTGGAAAGGAAATATTCTACAAAGTATCATCCGCTCGGCCAATTCTGACCCCTACATGGTTATTATGTCCATCAAAACAAGTGTCTCTTGTTTTGAATTACATTACAACAACATTTATGACTCGGAAAACTTTGCTATATTCACTGGCAATGACAATCTACCAAGATTAAAACTCTACTGAAAATTTCATAATCATGTCGTTATAGCCAGGTCTTATCTCATAACATCGCAACATAACTGTTATTCTTCTCGTTTATCATCACATCGTAGTCCTTAAATACTACATTGATGTCGACAAATTACGTACCAGTTATTAAGTCACAATCCTCATTAAAATACACTATGCCATTTACATGTAGGTATCAACTAAAGTAGATGCCAACCTTATAGTTGAGCCTGCTTCGCATCCACAATTATTTTTGGTTTGTCACAATTTCGGCAACCACTCGTACCTAATATCCCTTCTGTAATTACACCCCGATGTCAAAAGTTGATTGTGACTATTTCCCAGATTCAAGAACAGTCAGCTGAAGCTGCTTAAAAAGAAAACGTAAACTACCGTTCTCAAACTCACAGAGCCTTTCGTACCCAAAGTAAAATTCTTAAAAAAAAAAAAAACATTTGTAGGTGAAAGTCGAAACATTGAGTAGGTACATTATTTCATTAAATGAGCATTATTTTCAATAAACTTAGAAAACTTTAGTTGCTAAGTTGTTATATTGTAAGACTTTTATTCTCCGTGTGTTATTTATTTACCAATCTAGATGTATTTGACACTCAACTAACAGAACTGTGTCCACATTACTTTTACACTCAACGCAATCCTACCTCGATTTTCTTATTTAAGTACTGCACTTTTTAAATTGTACATCCAACAATACAATACAATACAATGTAACTGACTTATCAGCATCCGATTATGTTTTCTTGTTATTTGTTTCTATATCAGTATAGGCACAGTATTACGAATAGTGGCATATGTAAGCATTAGAGTGCTGTGGCGACACGATACTTAACAATAACAAGTCAAGTGCTAGTTGATGTTATGTGAAGACGGATACTAATTCATTACAACTCCGATAACTTTTCATGATTGAATTCTTTGTTAATTGAATAATTTCAATGAAAAAAATTGCATGATACAATTATTAAACCCTTAAAATTGCCCTAAACGCTTGGTAATTTATCCTTAATAATGTTTAAACTCGTTTTAAATAATGTCCAACGAGTGTAAGCTTTGTAAAGATACAAACAGGAACAAAAATGTGCTCTCGATAGGTACCGATATAAGCTTTCGATTTTTGCGGTAGACATACAAACTTGAGTCAAAGAATTCATCCTTTCCTTTAATTTTAGAATAAAACAACGGTACTACTAGGTTCCCCGGTCTACAATCCTATACTTATTACGTAGAATTGTAACATAGGTTTATACAAGCTGTTAACTTTTGGCTATCTAGTGAATAGCTTTGTTTTTCCCGAACCGTCCTTCAATAGAAACAGAAAAAGTATCTAACCAAGACACTTATAGCAAAATTACTCACAAAATCAACCAAATATTTTGTGTAAAGTATACATTTTAGCTAGTTAGCTACTTACAAGTTGTTCTCGTAGTGTGAACTATCTACCTTGTCGTAAGGTCCGTAAGTGTCTCCTAAAGGGATTTTCTTTGCTATCCAACAAAAAAAAATGTTTGTAACTCGAACGAATGGAATGGTAACGACATTTTACAGAAAGAAGATAAGACTCTTTTCCTAGCAGAACAGGTTACCTTACTACTGCTAGGTACTAGGTTAGATTACCTGTTTATAAATGTTTGCAATACAAATAAACTTAAAACAATAAAACCAGCATCCTTGTTTAACCTTTTGACGCCACGTCAAATACAAAAGCTGTCACTCACACGCCACGCCAACAAAATGTCAAAACTGAAAATGAATTTTACGCACGTGCGTGTAGGTCTATATTTAATTGCTCTGTGAACCAAGACGTATTTATCGGTCTTTGGCGTTGAACCTGCGATGCCAATATATCAGTCATCTGCGTCCAAAAAAAATAATTAAAATTAACCAGTTAAAATATTGAGAATAATTTCGCTGACTGGAAGGACTTGACAAAGTACATTACGTAAAGTAACAGATTTTATTTAACCGAATATTCAAATGACTCAAAACTTATACACACAAAACATCAAATCTTCAAACACTTTGTCATTTCATGTTACGTGATAATTATAACAGCTTCACGATATATTTGCCATACCAAACACAGTAGGTATATCGCTACGAACAAATAAAACATGAAAGTCGCACGCCATAGTAAATTGCCTTTCAAAAACGGTCCTGAATTTTACACAAATGACAAATGTCACCTTTTCTTTAATGCATCACGGCAATTAATTTCAATGTCAACCTATAAAAACTTAAGCCACCATTTAAAAATAGTTGTGATTGGTCCATCAAACATTTTATTGGCTATATTCTATAAACATTTGTCAAAGGTAAAATATGCGCGGTGTTAAAAAAAAACGCTATCTCCGGCCCATCTTGGCACAATTGAACAATTGATTTTGGGGGCATTTTTGAGCCAGCTTTAGACGTCCATGTTATATATGGTCGCAGGTATATCGACTTCAAGGATTCCACTTTTATCAGAACTACACCAAGGGCATGAATTAGGTACTTATGCTCCTCGTATACAAACACAACATTACAAATACAACATCGGAGCCACTGATCAAAAGAGTATAGTAACACTAGTTCATTGACTAAACCATCAACAATCCTTCAGAATCACTTCTGAACACTCTACTAGGTACTTCAAATATTCAAATATTATCTTTTAGACTACAATTGCTACAGTAACACAGAACTTTGTGCACCAACACAATACTCATATCAGGTTTGACATTTCAACTTCAGTCGCACCAACGACTAAACATAAACCATTTCTAGTCGCACCAACGACTAAATACTAGCACTCGATAGCGCCTGACCAACGACACACATTGTCACACTAAAGACAATACTTCGCCGCACCAACGACATACTTTGCGGCACGAACGACATCACTCTTTGGTGCACCAACACCAACGTATTACTTAGCAACATCAAAGCTGAATTATTAACTTCTTCAGTTCAATCGGATTCATTTACTAAAACAGTTTACATATGAAGTTCAGAAGGAATTTGATGGTTAGCCACATTTCAGATTCGACCTGGACGTGTCATAGCTACCTATTGCTAGCTACTACATTTTGATTCTCTTGCTCTATAATTTTAGGTAAATTCAAAGTGAGTTAACACCGGCTGTCAAAATCAACCTCGCTCCCACGAGATAAGGTACCACTTGTACACACATTTTGTTCATATCCCTTAAAGTGTTCAACACAATTCATAGTTATTTGCAACTTGAGACCCTTGCGATATCGTATCTCGCCGAACCATAACTTAAACAAACACCACGGCAAAATTAACCTTGGGTCACACGAGAAATTATTTCATAACAACTCTAGGTTCCCAATTATATAAACAACACAAAGGACTTCGCTGTCCACTAACTACGTATGTAAATAACTACGTATTAGAAAATATTTCATTTGTTATGAAATCATCTCATCTCAAAAAAAAAACATTAAAACACAAATATTTTCATTCAGAAATCTCATAAACCACTGAACTTATAAACTGAGATTTGAACCCAGTACCTCTGTTCAAATGACCCATTCAATTTCATTAAAATAGCGCAATGGATGGTACAGGTACAGCTCACCTTTATAAAACAATTCTTCACACGGAGTACTATATCTTCGAGAGACATCGCAGCACATAAGATGGGTCCTGTACGCCACCCTGCGTATCATGACTGTTGACAGAACTACTTCATCCTAATGATTTATTGGGACACGTTCTAATTTAGTGGCTCATTCCCGCACTCTGGATCACGCTGTTTAGTTCTTGATCCTAGTGTTCTCGACACGAAACCTTTAGTAGGCTCAATATAACCATCTCTTATCTCGTGGAATTCCTCTGCAATGTATTCAGATTCGTCGCTCCCCTCACTGATGCTCTTAGACCGATTTGATACACCACCTCACAGATAACGTTCAAAATACTTCTACAGTTCAACATTTTCAAGTTTCACAATTATCACAATTTTTCACCACTGTATCTCGAGGGAATCCCACTTCTGATGTCGCAGAATGGCTACGATCATCAGATATTTGTCTCGTTGTGGGCTTCATGTGGTATCTATTTGGGTACCTCGAGATAATTAAAATAGTCTAAATCAGGTTCACACACTATTTAATTATTAAAAGTCAATGATCAACAAACAACGTCCTTAAATTAATAAGATTCTAATCAAAATCACCAATTAAGTAATCAAAATTAATATTCGGGAATAAATGAGTCTACACGTGTGATTGTTTGATGCAAAGATTAGGAAGTGTCACGGGGCCGCCGCGCGTCGACTGGAGCAGGCACTTGATAGGTATGCGATGACGTCATCAAGCTTGATCCGTGGATTTTGTAACGGGTTCCCGACACATATATAACTAGACAGGTAAGACCGCCTGTTGTTTAACCTCTGTCTAGCCTTACCCTTAACACTTGTTGTTTAACTTTAACCTTAAAGCTAACAACTTAATGTAAGTAGGTACTTATTGTATTATAAATTCAAATAAATGTATAAATTTTACTGTTTTTATATCATTCATAACGACATCATTTTAAAAATGAGAATGTTTGAATAGCTTTTTTCAAGTAACATTTTTAGTCAAATAACTGTTGGTTTTAATCTATCGATAAAAATATCGAGCCATACCACAACACTATTTACATTAACATGTCAAAATTACCTGACACGGTCGATTTCTATGAAAATGACAGCCAAGGCCGCCTCTATCTCTAAGGTTACACACTAAAGAGGTTCGTGCTCTGTGAACAGCTCCAAACATAAAAACAAAACTCACGGAATCACTTTTCATGCGTAAGTACTGTTTATAATTTGATAATATATTTTTTAGGCAATTACATTTTTAAATGATTCTTGTTTTTGAGTGAGAGAAACAGATAAATATATAAACTTACGAGAGTAACACGTACATCGTCACGCCATAACGTCAGCAAATAAATCCTGATCAACATGTATTTTTTAATTCCTGCGCTCCTAGTATTTAAAACGAATGTAAGAAAGTTAAGTCTATTTTGCAATATTTATTTTATACATAAAATTAATAGCTAAATTAAAATAGCTACATTATTAAATTAAACATACATTTTTTTAGGTATTTTTTGAATGGATAGTGATCTACGTTTGATTATTTGCACATGAACATGATGTTTTTGTGTAATGCTTAGATACTTATCAATGTGTGAATGTATTTTTCCGTAAATAATGCTATTTTCTTCTTTTTCACTAGTGGGGCAAAGTTATTTGACCACAAGTTTTACCGTCATTCTTCAAATTAGCTGGTATATTGACTTTTAAGCGACAGTTTTGAGTAGTAACATTTGAAATGTTACTGTTCAAATGTAAGTACCATACATTAAAATTATTAATTATTTCAATGTATGTTCAATGTATGGTACTTAAATTTGAGTAATTAATAATAATAATACCTCGTAGTCAGTATTATAAACCAGCAGCTTGCTCTTCAATACGGCCTTGTGGACGTCGAAGTGCCATACTGCCCATACTGTAGTACACAACTGCACCAGTCCTCGAAAATGGTCGTGCCAGCACGCTCTATTGGGATCGACACCTATCATCACGGACAAGACTATTGTAGCCAAGCAGGACTATTGTAAGCTTAATATCGTGCTGGTAGATCGATCGCAGCGCGGGGCTGTGCTGGTCGACGTCTTAGACTAAGCCCCATTTAGACGGTGCGAGTTTCTCGCCTCGATCATGCAATTATCGTAGCACGAGAAAAAATATCGTATGATGTAAACTATTTGTACGATATCGCACGAGAAGAGGCGATAATTGCCTCGCCTGTGATGATTGGACATATCCGTCTAAACAAGATCTGAATGCGAGAATAGTATTTCGAGTTCATGTACTAACTAACTAGAGCCGGAAACAATTACACTGTTCCTCTTTGCCCTCCATGGTCTTCAACATCAGGTCCACTCAACTCCACCAAAATTATGGCTTCCACGAGAAAATGCTCAAGTTACATATGAAAAGCCTCAAATCGCAATGCACATGCCGTTTAAGCAGTTTAAATTAGCCCAATTAGCATTCATCCCAAAATCAGACCTTGAAGTTATTTCATAAAAAGCTAATGATAAAAGTCTGAAATCAGATGAAAGATATGGAATTGGTCTTCTTTCTAAAAATATATCTATTTCAGATAAAAAAGGAATTAACAAAATCGGTTTAGTAATGACTGTAATAAACATTTTAAAAATATTTAAAATACATTCGCACGAAATGAAAACTCTCCTTTTGAGATATTGAAGTAGTTTGTATAACAGTATGCTGGTAATGATAAGATAAGCAACTAATCACGTTTTAAGTTGACAGGTAAATCTCGTATGAAAATCGGTTCGCACCGATTCGTGCGATACTCGCTCAATCGTGAAAAAATGTCATACGAGAACGCGTTTAGACGAGTCAAGAAATCGTAAGCAAATATCTCGCTAGAATCCAGCTCCCCGTGTAAACTATTTCGCCTGGCGATAATCTCCGTACGAGTATCGAACGACATAATCGTAGGCGAGTTTTTGTTTCTCGCATGAATGTAAACATTTTTATACGATACTCGTCTGTCGATTATCGCATACGATAATGTCATACGATTTCTCGCCCCAAATCATGCGAGAAATTCGCACCGTGTAAATGGGCCTTTAGAGTCTCTCGCTAGATGGCTGAATCAAGGGTCAGGTGCAGAAGGCGGTAATCCTGGACACGCCGCGGATAGTCCGTCGGTTCCTCTCTCTCTGCGACCTTAGCAGCTTGGGCCCGCCCCGTTGCCGGCGGCATCCTAGATTACGTTTTTATAATGTGTTTATATTATGTATTTTATTTTGTATGTTGTATTGTATTTTACTTTTATAACCGTATTATAGCAACTTAAGCCTAAGAAAATATTTGAATAAAGGAGATAATAATAATATTCGTTAATATAAATAATTACACTATATTCACTATTAAACCATCTTTCATTTTAATTCTGTTTCATCATGAAATGAGTAGTTACTCGTATTGTTATTGATTTTGTTTTCCGACGCTTAGTGCAGTCATTCAAGCATTATTGCTCCGAATTTTTTTACTGTGAACCGAATTGCATACAATTTTGGAATTAGGTTCATCTTACCCTTAACTTCAAAAGTGAAAATGATTTGAAATCCGCAACCACCCTGGGGGTGGTTGCCACCCCTTCTCGGGGGTGAATTTCTTTTTTTGCTAAATAAGCTCGAATATCGATAGAAGGCCTAATTATAAGCAAAAAATCATCCATAAAGTTTTTCAAAAAATCCAATAGTTTTCAAGTTATTGGCAATTGAAAATTCGCAATTTTTCCACGTTTTTCATCGGTTTTTTGCAAATATCTTCAAAAATATACGTTGTATCGAAAATTTTTCAAAAACAAAATTGTAGCAGGTAAAACAATGAACAATTTGGTTTTTTATAAATTATTTAAAGTGCAATATTAAGCTAAATATTAAAGATCAAAACCGTTTTTTATTTTGTCTGAAATTTAATCGATTGGTCAATGCCATCTGGCGGCGAGCAGATGCATTTAATGCATTCTAATACAAAAGGGTTTTATAGTGCTTTAAATAAGCTTTAAAATAAGTACTATTAACAGTCTTTTGCACGTAAAATAAGTGAGCTGTATTGCAAATAAGGGGAGCATCTAATGTTTTTTCTTTTAAATGAATGGGTTTCATATGTGCCATTTCTACCAAAATTAAAATTAATCGTATTCCGCCTAGAATTAACTTTACTACGAAGAGCTTGATAGATAGTATCAGTTTGGCTGCTTCAGAATCAGAACACACAGTTTTCAAAAAAGTCACGATTCAAAAAAATAACTAAATTTAAAATTTTTAAACATCCCACTTTCTTTTCATAATATCTCAAAAATGACGACAGATACGCATAAAAACGTATGGAATAAAAAATTACGTATTTTTCTGACAAACAATTTGTTGTTTTTGTTTTTTTCTGTCAAACATAAATTGACGGAGTTGTGATTGTTTAAAGAGCGCGTGGCAGCGCAATCACAGCTTTCTTAAGCCCTTTAACCCTTCACCGTTTTCGAAAACGGTTTTTTATAATAAATTGCAATGAAGGATGTTGTAGCTCTTAATTAACTTTACAATGGTTTTTTACCAACTTCAAAAAAGGAGGAGGTTTACAATTCCACGAAATCTTTTGTTTTTTTTTTATGTATGTTCCCCGATTACTCTAAGACGCGTGGACCGATTTAGAAAATTCTTTTTCTGTTTAAAAGGGTATATACCTTGTAGTTGGTCCCATTGTCATCGGGTCCAGATCTGATGATGAGATCCTGAAGAAATCAAGATAACTCTTCAAATGTTGTAGGCACACATGACATTTTTCATTTATTTTCGAAGGCTAATGAAGTATTTACGTCCAGTCATGAACGTCTTAAGTTGGTGATCTGATGATGGAAGGTACAAATCCTTAGCGATTAGGTGTTGGGGGATAATTCTTTAAATATAACATATTTCGTGTATTTTTGAAGCTATTTGTGTATTTGCCTTTAGGTGGTCATCGTTTCATGTTGGTGAGCTGATGATGAAAGTTACAACTCCTTAGCGATTAGGAGATGGGAGATATTTCTTTAAATATAACATGTTTCATGTATTTTGGAAGCTAGTCGAGTATTTGCCTTTAGGTGCTCATAGTCTCGTGTTGGTGAGCTGATGATGGAAGGTATCTCTAACTCCTTAATGATTAAGAGTTGGAGGATAATTCTTTGAATTAAAAAATTTCATATATTTTCGAGATCTATTCAAGTTTTTGCGCGTAGTAGTTATCGTTTCATGTTAGTTAGCTGATGAAGGAAGGAACAACTCCGATTAGACGATTAGGAGTTGGGGGATGATTCTTTTTGAAGGTATTCGAGTATTTGCATTTAGGTGCGTATAAGAGTGTGGAATAATATTTAAATCCTTTTCATTTTATCAAAAAAAAAACACATTTTTTGTCAAGTGGTAGTTTTCAAGGGTTGAAAGGGGGTTAAAAATGTGATAATTATTATAGAGAATATAAAATATTATTATCTCTATACTTAAATCTTTTTATGTCATACCAATGTATTTTTGTAATTTTTTCAATTTAGAGGTTGTTTGCAAGGATTGTAAGATTTTCAAGGGATTAAAAATGATTTTAATATGAGGTAAATATGTTAGAAATTACTTTACGATTTCACCACTTACTATTAGACATGTTTTCTAGCGATAAAATGGCTTAATGTAATTTCTTCCATTAAGGGGTTGTTTACACCCCTTAAAAATAATAGGCGGAGTTCAGATCATTTTCACTTTTGAAGTTAAGGGTAAGATGAGCCTAATTCCAAAATTTCATGCAAATCGGTTCACAGTAAAAAAAATCGGAGGTAATATCGTATTTTTCGCTTCAATGACTGCACTAGCTACCGAACTAGCGTAAATGACGTAATTCCGATGATGCAACGGACGTCGTAGTCGGTCCAGTATAAGTGAGACCCGAATGACCGTTGTAAATGTATGCAATCAGAGGTCAGCCCTTTAAATTGGCAATATCTAATCCCAAAACTCGGTAAGCGATGTACCAGGAGTAGCGGGATTGTTAGAAAAATTAAGATTAGAAAGAATATCGAGAGAGTGTCTTGCTTGCACTAAGATCTAATTGCTATGTATATCTCTGTTGCTCCATGTGTATTGCGCAAAATATGGGGGTCTCGTTTGCACAACCACATAATTCGTATTATTTTATCTCTATTACGCATTGTGCACATAGACATTACAGTAGTGTGTAGTATTTGCAACGGTTCGGGTGCGGGTATGGCTTGCCGTGTTGACAAACTATGAGCTTCACTCATCTACCCCTTTTACTTAAATCAATGCATCTATCATTGTTTGTATGCGGTCGTTCTATACCAACCTTCTACTGTCATTTTGACATCCACACATAGATACTTTCTATCACTTACTCGATCCATTCATGCCAGCTTTCCTGAATTTACCTGTACTTAAGGCCATATCGAATATCGACCAAATTATCGACCTAAGGGCTTTTACGGCAGATACCTTCCCATGTTCAGCCTAGTGAGCACACAAACTCCTTTCTCCCAGTCACAGGACCTCAAATGTAGCGTTCTCAAAAGTATTGAAAAGACAGTTTCATTTACGATACGTTTTCATGGAATGCTCCTACTCCTACACCCTTGTTGACCACTGGTAATATTTTTAAAAATGAAAATGAAATTTATTTGAGGAACAATATGTAGTACATTTTGGTCGTCATACCACATATCCATTACAAAATACAAAAGGATATTGCACTGGATACTTGTAGGAGCATTCCATGAAAACATGTCGTAAGCGACACTGTCTTTTCAATACTTTTGAAAAATTAAATTAGTAAGCTGAGTTACGGCATAATAATAACATATCAAGGCTTTAAGATTAACAGTGTTTCCTAACAGCTAGCACATTTTACTAGGGTAGCTAAGCTACCATAGTGAGTCGTAAGCGACAAAAAGTAGATGTTTTCATGGAATGCTTCTGTAGTGCACGTTGGCGGTGAGGCTCGGATATCTAAACTAGGTTACCTGTATCTCAGGATCCCGTCTCCTCAGCAACCGAGCATAGTGCTACTCCAACTATAATTAGATGCTTTTATGACTGTTACCTTCCCATGTTCAGCCTAGTGAGCACACAAACTCCTTCCTCCCAGTCACAGGACCTCAAATGTAGCCTCCCGCTGTACACGAAGTACAAGTGGTGGATGACGTCATCTTGCTGGAAGATGGTGGTGCCTTCGAGGAAGTAGATGCTGCGGACCGCTCGCCCGAGCACTCGGAGGAAGGAAACGTCGGAGTTGGAGAGGATGGGACACTAGGGAACAATGGATTTTAAGAAAGAGCTGTGGTAGATTGGTATGCGTAGGTTTGTCCCGATCAGTTGTTTATTTTAAATTGTAACCCCCTTTTCATAAATATTTCCTATCTTAGCAAGCAGAAGTATTGTTTATAGCTTTCGGTCTTATAGACACACTCGATGGTGCCCGCTACTTCGTCTGTATACACGCAGATGATCCTATATCCTTTCTCGGACATCATTGTCAGATTTAAGTTATCGTCTTTTAGGTGGACATACCTAAAGTTAAGGAATTCCTGTACTCATTTTGGGATAAAACAATTGACGGTACAACTAGGTTCCCCGGTCTATAGCCCTATGCAATCAAATCGTAACATAGACTTATAAAAGCTGTTAACTTTTAACCACCGTGTGGACAACTTTTGTTTTTCGGACTGACAATGACTACATGACCCGTGGGTACGGGTCAAACTATCTTCGAATCTAATTTCGACAATAATAGGTAACAGATAAACAGAAAGAGTTACTTTCGCATTTATACATTTTATAATATTATTAAATATGGATTGCGAACTGAAAGGGACAAATAATTTTAAGTTAGGAGACGGTTATTATTTTATGAATAAGGATAGGTAACACTAATCCCTTACTTTAGCGAACGCCGATCCGTATAGATACAGTATAGCGTCGCTGCGAAGAGTGATCTGGTCACATAGCTTGAGGACGTTCCTTGCATCTATACCATCTGTTTTCATCCAGTTGTAGTCGTAATGGTCCATTATCTCTCTGGAATGACGTTAAATAACGAAGTTACTTGAGAATACAATGCGGTTAAAATTAAATTATCGGAATCCCTGCTAGAGTAAGTTTTATACAGTATGTATCACCTCGTAGAGCCAAGAACGAAACCCATTCATGTTTATATCAAACTAAACAACTTTTACTATGGGGCCAAACTCGAATTCGCAAAAAAAAATTACTCTCCCATACAACGTGTTCATGATCTCGCAATCAAAATGCATGAAACTGTCAAATTTTTTTTCGTGAATTCAGGTGTGGCCCCATAGTAAAAGTAGTTTAGTCTGATCTAAACATTAATGGGTTTCTTTCTTGGCTCTACGAGGTGATACATATTGTATAGTAAACCCGATATACAAAAACGTCTCCTAATTTAACAAGCCGCTAAGTATTGTTTATCCCTTTCTGTTTTACAGGCAAATTGCTAAGAGTGACAGTGACAAACAATATTTAGCGGCTTGCTAAATTAGGAGACGATTATTAATAAGAGGGTTAGTGTATATTTGTTAAAGATACAGATAAAAGAAAAAAAAATATTAATCATTTTGCTCTAGCATAGCCTTTTTAAGGAAACGACTCCATACCAAAAATGTATGTATCTGGTAACAAAAAAAGGAAAATCCATACAAACATCCTGGGACATCTTGTGAAATGTGGTGGATCTTTCTCAGCATTGTAGCAATACGGAAGACGTGACCCAAATAGTATAAACTTAAATGCTCAAGCGTTTGATACGATGGAATGATGCAATGGTTTTGGTTTACATGGCAGTTTGTTAATAATCGTGATCGTGATCCAATGTGCAAAAACTTTTTAAGAGTTGCTTGCGACCATAATATATCCTAACAGGGGGGTAAGTAATATAACGTATACGAACTAATGCTATATAAATCAAAACGTATAAATTCAGTTTGTATAAATTTATAATGCCTAACGTGTAATAAATATAACGTATAAAAGGTATAATTATTAAATGAATAATTGTAAAATGTATAATGAACGTAACATATAATATCGTTTACGATAACGATTAATTAGTATAACATTGAAATAATCTAATATACAAAACAACTATCTTACACAAAATATAAGCGCCTACGATTTTTTAATAATTAAACTATAGAATTATCATTATATTTAATTTGAATTGATTTACTATTTATCCGTATATTAAGCCGTATCCGTAAGGAAGCGATTTAGACCTGGGAACCGGTCGACGAAGCCCCGCTACGCGGGGCTTCTATTTCTGCTCTAAGGGATAAAAGGTACCTAACGAACCTATCCAGGTTAGAGTAGGAGAGGTACAAATTTGTTATTTTTTAATGCGGGGCCTCCGCCCCCCGAGCCCCCCTTGTGGGGGGCTACGCCCCCCCGTCCCCCCTTTTTTTGGTTTCGCCAGGATGAGGATGCGTAAACAATTACTTAAAGGTCTTTATTTATCCGGGAAACTACGCTCAAAACCTAACCAATCCAATTCGGTTTTACCCTGATTTATTACTTGGATTGGTTAGGTTTCGAGGCTAGAACGGATTGAAAAGGTAAGTAATATAACGTATACATTTTTATAGAACTTAACCTAACTTATTTTTCTAGCAGTTAAATTTATATCGTTATATCAGATGTTAGTATATGTTTTAACTTTTATACCTTTATATTGATATATGAAACGGAATTCGTTAATATGTACGTTAGACTAAACAACGGTATATATTATTAACGTTATATTATTTTTGTATTATACTATTTGGAAATAGATGTTTAATACATTATATCTAACGTTAGTATACGTTATGAACGTTTGTAAACTGTAATTATACTAAAAGTGCGTATTCATTATGATACGCACCCCTAACAGGGACGTCTAACGCCAGCTCAAAAATCCCCCCAAAAACAATTGTTCAATTGTGCCAAGATGGCCAGGACATTGTTCGTAGAGAGTTGCTCTACAAAGATAAGAGGTCTTCCACACAATCGGGTCCAACCACCAACCGTTCCACAAGATGGGTTGGTTTACTCAACTTGACACTTTGTACGCGGTCGCGTGGTGACATTTCCGTGTGGTGACTGCAGTAAGAATACATTTGTCACCACCTCAACTCTTCCCGCGGGTGTCGTAAGAGTCGACTAAGGGATTGAAGTGTCACTGACCATTATTTGATAGAAGATTGATGATGGTAAAATCTACAGAGCTATTGAGGCAGGTAAAGTGTAACGCAAACAAGTGTAAACGACTATAAATTTATTTTAATCACAATAGTTTACAATTATTATCTTTAAACACAAGTATCCCCCTATGCTTGCCCATCGAAGTTCGAAGTCAAAGAAGAGCTCTCCGACGCCTATGTCGGCCCTTTTATTAACTTCGCCCCTCCGGTGCTACCACTACCACTTCAAGAAGGCACTTCACTTGTACGCGGCAGATGGCGCCACTGTAGCCGATGTAGTTCCGGCGCGATCGCCTAGATGTCGCCCATGCTGCACTAGATTGCTAACACGGCTGTCCTGCCCGGCGTATGCCCCAGACGCCTCACGAGTTAAGATGTATGCTGAAACATGTGCAGAAGTTCTATATTAGTATTATATCTTATCAAACAAGTTATGGTAGCCCTGGCTACAAACATAATACATGACCTTTACCTTAGTGAAAGTCATCGTGTAAGTTTTTGTTTTCAAGACCGCCTATGTTTAAAGAGGATTTCTCACTTAAACACGTTCGCCATAAGATCAAATCAGTTGGTACCTACTCAAAAGCTTGCCCAGCAACTTTTAAGATTTTACGTGTATCCAACTTGATTTTTACAATTCACTTACACGACGGCTCCACATACAGTTTAGGTATTCATGTAACAGATCCATTGAAGTATTCATCTTAACTCTGAACTCTAATCAAGGTTTATTACTCAAAGTGTACTAGAAAGCAGGTAGTTATAAAAATATTAGATAATTAGTAGAATGTAAGCTTTGATTGATAAAAACATATACGTCTGAAAATAAATAAATAACGCTTGCTAACACGGTTTTTATTTGTAAGCTATATAAAATTTTGTGGTACCTTTAGTTGATATCCCAATCATCAATATTGATCCACCGTTTCATGTTTTCTGCGGCAGTTACACCGGTGTATTTTTTATTACTTCTCTCGCTACCTATTACCTCCGTCACCTCATACACAGGTATGAGGTGACGGAGGTAATAGGTAGCGAGAGAAGTAATAAAAAATACACCGGTGTAACTGCCAGTCAGTAAGGTTATGGGAAATGACAGCATTTCCCATAACCTTACTGACTTGAAAAGGGCCTTTGAATACGGGTAACAGTTTTTTGCTTTTCCCTTCATTGCTGTGGCTTTGGATGATAATCATAACTAGATCTCCCACATTGTATGATGGTGCTTTAGTTCGAGACCGATCAAACTTCTGTTTCTGATAGTGTGCATTTGACTTAATATTACTATCTACGTTCTCACGCAACTTTGTCATGTCTATAAGGCTCTCATCAGAATCCGGTGTTAAGCTATCACTATCAGTACGTAACCTATATCCGAAAAATACTTCGCTCGGTACTGCTTTAGTAGTTTTGTGAACGGTACTATTTATACCTTGCTGTAAGATTTTTACATACTGGTCCCATCTGTCGTCTGACGTATTGGCACCTAGAGTTCTTAAAGCATCAAGGATAGTTTTGTTCATACGTTCGACTTGTCCATTAGACCGCGGCATACCAGTTGCTACTGTATGCAGGTGTATATTCTTATTAGTACAGTATTGAGCAAATTCATTCGAGGTAAAACTAGAACCGGCATCAGTAATTAGGCGTTTGGGATTTCCAAACATTTTGGACAGACTTTCAAGTTCTCGTATAACATATGACGTTTTTGTTGATTTTACCGCAAAGACAAAAACGAACTTTGTGAAAGCATCAACAGCCACTAATAAGTACTGGTTTTTCTTTTTAGTTTTTATGAAAGGACCCAAATGATCCAAATGCAGCGTGTGATATGGTCTAGCATGTTTCGGCAACGGATACAATTCACCCTCTTTAGCGCCACCCTTTTTCTTGTAGTATAGACAGTTAATACAATTTCTAATGTATTTCTTTAGCACGTGTCTCATTCTAGGAAACCAATACTGAGAACCTATACGTTCGATAGTTTTGTCGACGGAAAAATGGCCCAGGTCATCGTGGTTACACTTAATTATCTGCCAAATGCAGTTTTTTGGGACCACCCAACGGCGACCTTGGGACGTTCTTCTGTAAACCTTGCCTCCTAAAACTTCATAATTGGCAAACACGTCTTTATTATTATCGGCATCTCCTGACTCGATTATTGCCCTAATGCGTTTTAGTTCGGGGTCCTGCAACTGAACGCTTAGCAACCAATCAGCCTCGGTTATGGACAAAACTATCTCAGTCTCAGATTTTTCTCCGGACGGCACGGGGTTGCGACTTAACGCGTCTACATGTTGCATTCGCGACCCTTCGCGGTGTGTAATTTCGAAAGCGAATTCTTGAGTCGATAACACCCAACGTGCTATCCGGGGAATAATCTCTTTTTTGGCTAACGCGTGTCGAACCGCGTTGCAGTCCGTTACAACTTTAAAAGGTGCCCCTAAAAGGTACAATCGGAATCTTTGAAGGGATGATACAATAGCTAATAGCTCCAATTCAAAGGAGTGATATTTTTTTTCATCATTTGTGGTTTGTCGGCTATAGTAATGCACCGCTTTTTCGCCTTCTTCAGTAACCTGCATTAATATGCCTGCAAGCCCCTCCCGACTAGCGTCTGTGTATAAAATATGTTCTTTATTCGGATCATAAATCGTCAAAACACTGTCTGAGGCTAGCTTACGTTTTAATGTTTGAAACGATTGTTCGTGGCAAGAGTCCCATACCCAAATCGTATCCTTCTTCAACAGTTTTGTCAAAGGTGCAGAAATCATAGCACAATTCTTTATAAACTTTCTAAAATAACTTATGAGACCCAGAAACTGTCGAAGTTGGTGCACGGTCTTTGGAACAGGGAAATTTTCTACAGCTTCTAATTTAGACTCATTGGGCATGACACAATTAGGCTTAATTTTATAACCTAAGAACTCAATTTCAGATTTGAAAAAGTGACATTTCTTAAGATTGAGAGTCAAACCGTTTTCACGAAATATTTTTAGAACCTTTTCGAGCAGTTCAAGATTTTCTTCTACGGTTTCCGTTACCAAATACACGTCATCTAAATACAGTATCACGTTTTCAAATCTGAGATTTCCAAGGACTTTATTCATCATTTGTTGAAACACAGACGGGGCATTGACCAAACCGAATGGGACTCTGAGCCAGGAATAGTGCCCGTCCTCCGTAATAAATGCTACTTTATCTATCGAGTCAGGGTGCATCGGAATTTGATAATAACCGCTCTTTAAGTCCAAACTAGTAAAACATTTATGACCCTGAAGCCTATCCACGAGATCTTCGATACGCGGCATTGGGTATTTGTTTTTAACTGTTACTTTATTTAATTGCCTGTAGTCAATGCAGAGCCTTTTTTCTCCGTTTTTCTTATTTACCAATAGCGCGGGGCTCGCATACGGAGAGTTGCTTTCACAGATTATATTATTCTCTAACAGCTCATTTACCATTTCTCTAATAATCTTTCGATCACTGTGCGACGCCCTAAAGGGTCTGCATTGAATAGGTTGCGGGCTAGTAACCTCAATAACCATCTCATGATTTACGACCTTTCCCAATTCCTTAGTACTAGAGGCAACACAGTCCTCAAAACGCCTAAAGAGTGCTGTCAATTCATTTTGATGCGAATCCGCGTCCAGTTTTAACTCCGCGACATTATTACAAAACTCTGTGAATGTTTCTGCGTAATCAAACTGGAGGCGGTTTCCTACTCGCGAATATACCAAGTCTCGGCGCTCAGTTACGTTTCTGCCAATTAACAATTCATTATCAGCCAAATCATCCATTACGTAAAACACAATATTCTTTAAAAACACCGAATCTAATTTAAAATCGAGATGCACCATTTGATTAACGCATTTTACATTTCCCTTTGTAAATCCTTGCAGTGGTTTGGGGGCAGGTAATGAATCACATTGAAGAGAGTACTTGTCCACCAATGATTGTGAAATTAACGAACAACTACTCCCCATGTCAATAAAGGCGTCATAACTAAAATAATTAGTGTGTATCTTTTTGATAAATTTATCACGGGTATTTGGGGTAGAAACGAATTTAGTTTCTTCCGATTTTTCTGGCTTAACTGTATTCTTTTTATGAAAACACATGGATTCATCATGCCCCCGTTTACCACAGAACTCACACTTGCGATTTAACTTCTCACAGTTAGATTTTTTATGATTACCACCACATAAATAACACTCGATTGGTTTTCGGGGGGCTTGGTTATTAACCTGGCTGATATTGGAAGTAGCAACCTGACTTGGGCCTCCCCCAGACGCTTTGGCAGTACTATTAGGTTGTGTTGGGGGTAAATGTCCGCTTAGCTTGCCTTGTCCATCGCGTATATTAGAACTAAATTGTCTAGTATTTCTAGACTTGTATGTTCGTCCATGGAGAAAACTAGCTAAGCTATCACATGTCGTGAAGTTACTGGCCTCAATTGATGCCCCTATTCCTGAATCACCGATATTGCCAACAATTATTGATATTATATCCATTTCCGTGAAATTGAGTGATAGCCTATCTATTTTACTTTTTTGATCGAAATAGAACTCGTAAAGTGATTGGTTGTCATTTGGTCTCTTTTCCACTATTTCTTTTAACAGCTGAAACATATCGCGCCTAATCTGAAAGCTAGAAGCTAGTTTTCGACGCCAATCCGCCCAGCGCCAAGAAGGCCATTGTTGCTCTGTACGCAATAATGAATCGTACCAGGTCTTAGCGGACCCTTTTAATTTGTTGAGAGCCTGATATCTAACCACCTCATCCGACCATGCAAAAGTTTCAGCGTAAGATTTTATAATATTAAGCCAAGCACCAACATCATCTCGCAAGGGATCAAATTCTGGTATAATATTATTCAGCACAGTAGAAGCTTTTTCTGTACTCACAGTCGCGGTATCAGCTTTACGTGATACCTTTGTTTTCTTCTTATCCTTGCTTTTTCGTTTCGGTGGAGGTGACGGAGTTCTCGTCCGTCCAGTGCTGCTGCTCGAGGTAGAAGTCGAACGTGCACGTGCACGCTTCGACCGTTTCCGTTTACCCATGGTGGGCGTTGACTATATTATCCCACTTCTGATAAAATCTACAGAGCTATTGAGGCAGGTAAAGTGTAACGCAAACAAGTGTAAACGACTATAAATTTATTTTAATCACAATAGTTTACAATTATTATCTTTAAACACAAGTATCCCCCTATGCTTGCCCATCGAAGTTCGAAGTCAAAGAAGAGCTCTCCGACGCCTATGTCGGCCCTTTTATTAACTTCGCCCCTCCGGTGCTACCACTACCACTTCAAGAAGGCACTTCACTTGTACGCGGCAGATGGCGCCACTGTAGCCGATGCAGTTCCGGTGCGATCGCCTAGATGTCGCCCATGCTGCACTAGATTGCTAACAATGGGCAGCGTCAGCATAGTCGACACATTACTGCGATCTCCAATCCGCTTGCCCAGCGTGGCGATTATGGGCATTTACCTCGTAATGCGTCTGCGTCATGCAGTGGACTGAGATATGCTAATGATGTGATGATGATGGTGTGAGACCAGTTTTTATATCAACCCAATCAAGGATGGTTGTGGTTGGACCCCATCGTAGAGCCTATTCCCTCAAAAGGTTTACTGAAATTAAGGCTGTTTTTATGACATTGATGACATATTTAGTATCTAGAATTCTACATATTAGTGTGACATATTTTTTTATTTTTGTACTTTTTATATCGCTGCCAATTGTATCATTTTTTGTTTTCATGACTGATGACATGACTCCGGATGACTTAACAATATTGATGTATTTAACTTCGTGTAACCTCTTATCCGCTTGCCACGCCCGCGCCTTACCGGTTCATGTATTATGCTGTGTATTGTTTATAATATAATAAACCATAAACATGATTCAATCAAGAAATAAAAATAAAATATTACTTCTGCAATGTCTTGTCAAGTTTCTCCTGTTGCATGAATTGCTGCAAATCCCTCATGTGCTCCTGGTAGGTCGCCAGCACGTTGTCGACGTTCGATCGCAGGCTGATGATGCGCACTGCCATGTATGTTGTTATAAGTGAACCTGCGCAAATACAAGTATTACGTCATTTTTATACTAGTTGCACTCAAAATGTGTTTTTTTCCAGCTTACGTCATTGAATACTAAAGTTTTTTTTTATTGGTATCACAAATCTTTATAAATGTGTATTATATGTAATCAACTTTTTTCTGTCTGTTTTTGCCATGGTTATGGTCACCGCGTCTCGGCAGGCGTAATGTAGGACGCCCTCAGGCAAGGTGGAGCGACGATTTGCGCAGGATGGCTGGCAGGAGCTGGATGCGAGCAGCCGAAGATCGAGAACGGTGGCGTGAAATTGGGGAGGCCTATGTCCAGCAGTGGACGATAGGCTGATGATGATGACGATGGTCACCTGAGTTAAACTGGCAATAGGCTTATTTGTACGCAAAATTATGCTATTTAAACTATGCACACATGCGCGTAGTCCATGTTTGTAGGTGGTTCATTAAGGAAAGGGCTTATTAACACCACAAAAATACGTGTTAGCAAAGTTTAAGTAGTATAATTTTGCACAAAACCATTGTGACCGTAACAATGTAGTCAATGCGCGAAGCGACGCGGACGCATTGCTGAGTAATTATTAAATTATTAATAATGATTTAGCGCGGCCCGGCCGCTGCTAACGATTTGTCACAATGAGCGAGCAACGTGAGCCCATTGTGAACGATTTCTTAGCCTTTCTGCAGCAGAAGGAGAAGCTGTTGCGGGATGGAGCGATGGACGGGGAGAAGGCTGTGCAGCTTAGTTCCTGGGCATCGACATTCACTGTCGATGACTACTGCGCAGCGAAGCAGGTGCTGTGCCAATGCCTCGGGATTGCCGGCACATATGTTCCTCACTGGAGAGGGGATGAAACCGGAGAAAAGACCCTTGGGGACATCAAGAAAATCCTAAGGGAGTACGAAGACGGGCTTCCGGAGTTCGTGAAGATGGGAGCTAGCCTGCCATCTGACCCTCTGGATGACGTGGACGTTCGCAGCTTGTCGAAGGAAATCGTGGCTCTAAAGACAAGACTTGCCGATGTAATTTTAAAGTTTGACGAGGCCCAAATAACGATTGCCGAGCTACGCGACGAAATCAACAGTTTGCGGAATAACGCTCCTACTCGGCAAGCGGCGTCAAATTTCAAAACCCTAGTCCGACCCGGCTCGTGTGCCGAGTCATGTTTGCGCGTTGCTGACACTGTAAAATGTGTCGCACGTGCCGACCCGCCGCCCGCGCAGCCCCCGCGCGTGCGGCCGCCTCATGTTTCCTCGAAGCAACGTAAGCGAGCTTATGCCGACGTCGTTGCTGGACAGCAAGTCGCAGCTGGCCAGGTCAACACACCCTCTAAAGCGGGTGAATTACGGGCTCCCAATAGGGAAACCAATAGGGCACCTGTGTGGATAAGGAGGGCTTCACACTGGTGGAAAAGAAGAGTAAGGTGCGCAGGGCGCCTCGTAAGACTTTGTGTGGCACCGCCGAGCCGGTTAATTCTGGTCTTCGGGTCGCTACACCGGGTAAGGCGCTCTATGTGTCGCGCCTTACTCCGCTGTGGCTGAAGACGTGGTGGAGTATGTCCGCCGGAAGACTGGCTTCGCGCTGAGGGTGCAGCAGCTGCGGTCGCGCCACTACGTGCACTTCAGCTCGTTCGTGGTGCGCGTGCCGCGCCCGCTGCAGGACACCATCGCGAGTGCAGACTTCTGGCCGAAGGGCGTTGAGTTTCGGTGGTTCCGGGGCAATCTGCCGAACCCTACGCCGGTTCAGATGATTCGACAGAGCCACGCTGTTGTGTCACCTAAACCTATTTAATGTTTTTTTTTTATTGTTTTTTTTTCTCTGTGTCTGTGTATCTTTATTTGTATCTCTTTTAATTTTAGTTTCACGACGCATTGGTGTAAACTGTAATGTCGTGTAAACTTTTGTTTCAATAAAATAAAAATAAAATAAAATAAAATGGCAATAACAGACAGAAAAAAGTAGATTTACCCATATATTTATACATTTATAAATGTCTTGTCTGGGTATTAAGTGAGCCAAACATGCCCAACACTGGTGCCAGTCAGTGCAATATCTTATAATTATCTAACACCTTACCAAGCACCATGGACCAAAACAGCACAGCCATTATAAGAAGGTTGGTCGGCGAGATGGTGTTGTATCCGGTGCTCGTCGCCACATACACGATCCAGAAGTAGCAGCCGAGGTGGAGGTTCCAAGGAGTCGCTGTCACGTTGAAGCGATCTGCGAGAAACATTACCGTTCGTTAGTAGAAAAAAGTAAATAAATATGGCTGACCTTCCATAGTATTTGACATCTTTGACACATCGTGAAGTAAAACATGTCCGTACATATCTCTCTCTCACATCTTCAGCCTGTGATAGTCCACTGCTGGACGTAGGCCTCTCCTATTAACTAAGTGTATAGACGCATTAGGAGGTAAATGGCTATAATCACCACGCTGGGCAAGCGGATTCGCGATCACATAATGTGTCCACTATGATGACGCTGCTGCCCATCTTTTATCAAATAATGGTCAGTGACACTTCAATCCCTTAGTCGACTCTTACGACACCCGCAGGAGGAGTTGGGGTGGTGACAAATGTATTCTTACTGCCATCACCACACGGCCATATATTTTTACTTTAATACTAATAAATATTCATAATTTAAACAAAAAATGTTTGTGAACTCAAGGTTTTGAGTTGGTGATAAAACCAAGATTGTGCTCGAAAAATGCGTGATTATGAAAACCTGCAAGTTTTTAGGTTTTTTACCCATTTTTTGTTTTTAACTGACGAACGGTATACGTAACGGGATTTACGGGATATCATTATCAGCCAAAAGTCTATTTCTGAACATAGACCTTCCCCAAAGATTGCCATAATGACTAGTCCTGTTCCACCCGCAACCAGCGGACTCCTGCGACCTTCTCCATTTGTCATAAGTCCTCACCAGGTTTTCAACTACGTGGGTCACGATAAATAATACTATTCCTTCTATATCTATTAAGAAAATAATAAATGCATTACCGCTGCCTGTGCGGTTTTGGGAATCAGAATAAGACCCTTAGGGTGCGGCTCCACTGAGGCGGAGAGGAGCGGAGATGTGCAAAATTGACCAATGAGACCGCATGACAGTGTTTCGAATTTTGAATTTGACGAATGTAATTGGTTAATTTTGCACATCTCCGCTCCTCTCCGCCTCAGTGGAGCCGCACACTTAGGGGATTTTTTTGGAAATAAGTTCTAATTACTGCAGCAGTATTTGTCCGAAGTAGTTATCCCAGAAGGTAAATATAATTCCTATATGTTCTACGATTTTCATTTCTATATGTTCTACAACACGTTTGTCTCATGTTACGTAATCACCAATGCTCGGCGGGGGTGAGCCGTTTGCCTACGATTTAGAATAGAATAGAATTTTTATTTGTTTAGAATAAGTAGCTACATCGGTGTCCATAGTTGGTAAGCGACAATAAGTATCTTATTCTGCTATTTGTATAATGTAATACTAGCATGCAAATACATAACTTAGATATACCTAACTAAAATACTGAAATATCATCAGACAGGAAATCCTTTACGTTATAATACTGATTTTGACGTAAGTCACGTCAAATTAGTAGGCAAACGGCTCACCCCCGCCGAGCATTGGCCAATCTCTATTATACCCAAAGGTTGTGTATTGACTGAATTATGTATCACAATTACATCAAAATTAAAAAGTGGCTGGAAACTCACAAACTCCATTATACAGATGTATCCAGGAGCCCCCGCGGTCATCATACGGCACGAAAGCCCACTCGGTCTCGTCTACCGACCCGTATACCCTCACTGAAGAGAAAACTAACAATGCAGTTGAAACGTTCAGCATTGTTAGGAAGAAGGGTAGCGCTTTTAACCTGAAATAATCATTTCGTTTATAATTCTAAGAAGCTTAGCAGCTTCTTTTCATGGCGATGGTTTCAGACCACAGATGTCATATATACCATAGATCAGGCAAACGTGTCTACTTAGCGTGTCAAATGAACTCAGTGAAATCCACTGAGTTGTCCGTCTTTAATCGCAGCTTGCAGCTTTCGGGCGTCAAATTTTGTAAGTTGAAGTGAACAAAAACATTAATAATGCCTCCTTAAGTAATATAATTGCAACAACACAATAAAATATGAATACTCAAGGGCCTGAGACATATTTAAAATCATAGGCAAGTAACAACTTCAGTAGAAAATCTGACACGCTCGGCCGCCATACACATGAATGAACTTTTTCTTCTATCCAAATCTAATTCTGTGTTTCAGACCGTGCAGGCCCAAAAGGTAGCGATATTTATCGTCCTATCTGTCACAACGCGGAGGTCCGGCCAAGAGGATAACAAGTGCTCCATCGTGTGTGGATTCTGGTATCTGGTTGGCTTTAGAAAACCTTTCCGCCTCAATGGCAATCGGTTCTACATGAGATGTTCGCGTCCTGCCACCTAAGTTTAGCGATTCAGAGTAATTTGGATAGGGCTTGTCCATTAATATAAATGCAACAACACAATAAAATATGAATACTCAAGGGCCTGAGACATATTTAAAATCATAGGCAAGTAACAACTTCAGTAGAAAATCTGACACGCTCGGCCGCCATACACATGAATGAACTTTTTCTTCTATCCAAATCTAATTCTGTGTTTCAGACCGTGCAGGCCCAAAAGGTAGCGATATTTATCGTCCTATCTGTCACAACGCGGAGGTCCGGCCAAGAGGATAACAAGTGCTCCATCGTGTGTGGATTCTGGTATCTGGTTGGCTTTAGAAAACCTTTCCGCCTCAATGGCAATCGGTTCTACATGAGATGTTCGCGTCCTGCCACCTAAGTTTAGCGATTCAGAGTAATTTGGATAGGGCTTGTCCATTAATCACGTCATACTGTATAGGGGGAGGGGGGCGGGTGAAGAAAAAATCACCAATTATCACAATGGGGGAGGGGGGGGGGGGGGTCATCGGACAAATCACGTGTAATTTTTTGTAGCTCTCGAATCTGCTGAACAGCATTAAGCCCCATTTAGACGGTGCAAGTTTCTCGCCTCGACGATGCAATTATCGTAGCACGAGAAAAAATATCGTATCATGTAAACTATTTGTACGATATCGCACGAGAAGAGGCGATAGTTGCCTCGCCTTTGATGATTGGACATATCCGTCTGAACAAGACCTGAATGTGAGAATCGTATTTCGAGTTCATGTACTAAACTAACTAGAGCTGGAAACAATTACGCTGTTCCTCTTTGCCCTGTAATGATAAGATAAGCAACTAATCACGTTATAAGTTGACAGGTAAATCTCGTATGAAAATCGGTTCGCACGAGTCGAGAAATCGTAAGCAAATATCTCGCTAGAATGCAGCTTCCCGTGTAAACTATTTCGCCTGGCGATAATCTCCGTACGAGTATCGAACGACATAATCGTAGGCGAGTTTTTGTTTCTCGCATGAATGTAAACATTTTTATACGATACTCGCCTGTCGATTATGGCATACGATAATGTCATACGATTTCTCGCCCCAAATCATGCGAGAAACTCGCACCGTCTAAATGGGCCTTTACAGCCAGTAAAAAAACCTTTAATTTTTTATAAAACACTTTTTAAATACTAAGTTTTAGAACTTCGCGAACATTTACCTCGTAGTTGGCAAAAAAGTACGTAAATTCAAGTGTTATTCAAAGGACTACGTAAGTTGGCAAAAAATTACACGTCATATTGGCTATAGGGGGGGGGGGTCCAGATAATATCACCAAATATCACCATGGGGGTGGGGGGGTCTAAAACAGGCCAAAATTGTATGACGTGATTAATGGACAAGCCCATACTTATACTTACACCAGCATAACGTCGCGTCGTTCTATGAAGCTGGTCATCATATCCAGGGTCCCAGGCAGCCTGTACAGCTGAAACAGCCTGTTCAACATCAGAACTTGCTTCATAGCTGTTACTTGGTATAAGAGTCCTGGAAAAGTTACGTACAGTCGCAATCAGATATATCGTAGCGTCTGGAGCGTTCTAAAATATCTTGAACACGCCTTTATTGCCATAACGATAGACATCGCATTCATATTAAAGTGCGTTCAAACTAAAATCGCTGTTCTAACCTCCCACTCTACGGTGAACTCTCGATCGGTACACAACACGTGATTGGTTGATTTCGTAGAACGGGCGCTAGAACAGCGAATGCTCTTTTGGTTTAAACGCACCTTTAATAATAACATGGTGCTCGCGGGCTATAGTCCAGATATATTCAAATTAACATGACGCAAACTCAAATTGGTCTCATTTAGGTACTCATATATTATTATTATTGTTTAGTATTCCCTGAACACCGGGACAATTGACGTCCCGCGCTAACCTTTTATGGACTCATTCTTTGAGGCCCCAGAAACGGGACTACCCGCATATAGCGGGACGGTTGGCAGCCGCGTACCCTTACCGGTATCATCATAGCAGTACTTCATGGGCACCTCGAGCCCGTCAAGAGGTAGGCACGCGATCACGTCCAATAGGAAGGCCCCACGGAGATAGTGGGCTGCCGTGTTAGCCGGGTGGTATACCAGGATCCCATTGTGGTCGAAAAACCCGACGAACAGGCGAAGTACTCTGCAACATTGCTCTATTAGTGGTATTCTGACTATTAGAGCCTTTATCTCTGGTTAATGTACAATATCTGTCAAATTTATGTTTTGTTTTTAATTAATGCATGTTAGATATAAGATGTTATAATATTATTATTTGAAAAACAAGCCCCGCTAAGTTTCTTGCCGGATTCTTCTCAGGAACAGTGGCGTAGGGTTAGAACCGCAAGTAGTTTTTTTTCTCATTTGCTATTTAGTTTAACGATTCAAAAGCGCTCGTTACTGGGCGTACATGGGTAGAAATACCCGAGGGCACACCTACTACAGATGTAGTGCAAAATCCTTTCTCTTCGGCTTTTCACGGAAACGCCCGAATTAATCTCCCTGTCTCAATTAGCTTCAGTGCAATATATACTGAAGTTCATTGTAACAGCCATATAAATTCGGATGTTTCCGTGAAAAGCCGGAGAGAAAGGATTTTGCACTACATCTGTGTCTTGTCTCGCACCGCAGACTCGCTAAAGCTCGAAAGTCAATCGATGTCCTTGTACCTTGTGAAATAATCACCTCGAGGAGTGTTAAATATTTACCACGAAGCTTAAAAAAATGTTAATTCATCTGTGCTGTTCACACTGGTGAATGAATTTATTTTAAGATATCATTGATAACAATTGCAACCGTTAATAATAAGAGTAGTCATCAACTCATCAATGATACCATTACTATTCGCATGTAATATAAATTTAAATTATGAAACAAATTATGAAATTGTAATAGGTATTTGCATTGCTTAAGAATATAAGATAATTGACGGATAAAATGTATAGGTACAATTTTATCAATAAAAGTACAGATGTAGTGAGAAATGACTTGCCTTCGGAAACGTTCCTCAACGTCATGCTGTTTCAGTCTATCTCACTGAGACTGACAGTAATAGCTGTCATGCTACTTCAGTCAGACTCGGTGACACTGCCTGAAACAGCATGTGTTTACGAACGTTTCCGAAGGCAAGTAATTTCTCACTACACCTGTATCTATCTATCTATCTATTATCCAGGTACTACAAACAGTATTTTACAAACTCACACGTCAATATACGCCATCAGGTCGAGCATAATGGTGATGTAGTACAGTGCCGGGAACTGAAGCACCATGTAAGTGTAGCTCGGGAACAAGAAAGCGCCTAGGATGGCGCAGAAGGAGCGGAGCACCTGGATTAGAAATACAGCCAAGGGTTTAATATATATACAATTTTAGACCTTATGCTACAGACATAAGTAAAAAAGTGTATACATATATTATGCCTATGACTTACCATGGATATCATGAATCCGACAGACTGCCCTTTGGTCTGTGTACTACCCCGATATTTTTGTGACATACCCGGTGCTCGCGGGCATTGTGAGAGATTGTAATGGTGTATTCCTGACCATTTTAGAGTGTTTAATGTTATGTTATATAAAATTTCCTGGGTTTGGCTCGGTTTCAGAGACAATCAAACTTTTCTCGAAATAAGTTTTCGCCCTGTCTCTTCATAAAAATTGTTCTAGATTGTAATGCTACCACAATGTGTTCTAATCTTAACTACCATAATATAATCATACCATAATATCTCTTCCTTGAGATTCAAAAGATAAGAAAATATTTAGCGAAACAACCTGTCACTAAAATAAAAATGAAAATAATTTTTGCTAAGATTTAATACAGTTGAAATGTACAAAAAAAACAATATTTTTTGCTGACAATTGACATTAGGTCATAATATTATATAATATGTTTTTTAACGCCAAGATTGCACTGTTTTCAAAATTTCTCATAAAGCTCGCGAGCTCCGTGTCATGACTAAACTTATATAAAAATTCAGGATATAATTATTATGAAAATGAAATACATGTCGAGTTTTAAACTTGAGTGCATTATGAACACAATACCTCGTAACGAGTCAGCAGCGCGCTGTCGGGCCGGAATGTGAAGCGAGGGAACACATTTCTGTAAAGATTGATATTAAATTTCAGCCATTTATCGCCCACTGCTGAGCATAGGCCTCTCTTCTAGTACGCCACTCATCTCGGTCCTGAGCCAATCTAACCCAGAAGTGTTCCGCAATCTTACGAATGTGGTCGACCCAACGAGCTAACGGACGCCCAGGAGCTCTTTGATCCGAAATAGGCCCCAATCCGTGAGAACTTTAGTCCACCTGCCATCACTCTGCCTGGCAACATTTCCTGGCTCCAATTTCACCGCATTGACAAGTGCTACAATTGTAACTTTACTGTTTCTCCAATCTGGGGCATCTATAGGCTACAGTTACCGTTTGCCATCGGAAGGGCCGTGCGTTTGTTTGCCACCAACATACAATTTACTGCAGGAACTTTAATAAATCAGCAGTAAATAACTACTTTTTTGCGAAGCAAAATTACAATTGTCATAAAAACACGACAATTGTAATGAAATTCCGACATATGCCGAACCTCATGTCAAGATTGAATGAGAATTGTACTAAGCCTTGCGACAATTGTCACGGGTTTCGGAAAATAAAAAGTAGTTTATTAACAATTTAATAACGTTTTTAGTAATAATTTTATGTTGGTGGCAAACAAGCACATAGACCGTCCGATAGTAAGCGGTAGACGTAGCCTACGGAGGCCTATGACGTCAGTAACAGTGATATTTTAAATTGTCACACTTGTAATTATGGTGAAATAGGCCACTGCCCAGTTCCATTTGAGGTTAGTAACGGTAGTAAAAATAACATACGTAGATTTAGATTTTGTACATCATTATGACATTTTCAAGTTCTAGATATCCTAGTATCAGAAAAAACGTTACGTATTCAGTAATATTCTGTCACATTTAACTTTAGACGCCATTAATTGACAGATCAAGTACCTCTTTAGTATGTATAATTATTAGAGAACATAGAATGACGATTATATCATACATAATAGCCGGTTTTACTTTTTATAGTTTTAATGCTATTGGCTATGGTTTTCTGCGATTAGAAATAAAATATTATTTCATAATGTTCAATCGGAGGCAAAATTATTTGTAGGTAGGTATATAAAAATGTAAAAAAATATGCCCAGGTCCCAGAGAATTAATTGTGTGTAATAACTTAAGAACTTTGTAATATATTTTTAAGAGTAGAGTATGACTGTAAGTCAGAGTGTAAACAGTGTCAGAGAAAAACGAAATAGGAATGATTTCTAGTTCTCACCTTAAAACAGAAAAGAAGCCAAACTTCTGAAAAGGCTGGAGATAGGCACAATCCTTCTCGTGCTTTCTGGGTAGCTTGAAGATCTCTCTGTTGGGCACGCGGGGTGTGGGTTGGTAGAACACAAATGGTTCGCGCCGAACCAGCAGCCGATTGTACTCCTAAAAGGTGTGAATTATTAAATTTACTCCCTTCTGGCTCCCTAGAGCTCCCTTCTCCGGTTCCTTCCTCTATCGTAATCGTTCCCAACACAATTGAAGTCGATGAGACATCGAGGCCTTATCACCCATCTTATAAAATTGGTGTGTAGATACTTAAATTTTTCGCACTGCGCACGTTTAATTATGATCGACTTAAATTACGTGAAAGCCTTTTCGCCAAAGATTTAAATATGTTTGAGTCTCATAGTATAATTCCAAAACAGAATTTAACAACGTCACAAAATAGTCTCATCTCACGAATGGTCTTTTGAAAATAATTCTAAAGCTTAATAAGGCATTAATTAGTTTCACTAGTTTTCGCAATCACGATCGGAATTACAGAAAATTCTTACTTCTTGTTCCTTAGCAAAGTTGACAGCGTCTTTAATCTGAGGTAATTCCAGAACGCTTAAAAGAAATTTTCTAGAAATTGAGAAGACTAGCACGTGGGTCGTCGTACGGACCGTGTAGAAGGCCGGGAAATCTGGAACGGTCAAACCGTTTAAGAAAATATGTTGTTGATATATTTATCAAATGACTTCATAAAAAAGAGGTTCTGGATTCGACTGAGGGTGTGGTTTTTTAAGGTTGGTACCTCAGAACTGTCGTAACCGGGTGAACCGATTTTTACTCTTTTTAGGGTTCCGTAGCCAAAATGGCAAAAACGGAACCCTTATAGATTCGTCATGTCCGTCTGTCCGTCTGTCCGTCTGTCACAGCCAATTTACTCGGAAACTATAAAAGCTACAGTAACGAAATTTGGTAAGGGTATGTGTTGTATGAACCGCTACAGGATTATGATACTAAATTGTAAAAAAAACCATTGGGGTGGGGGCCCTCCATACATGTAAATAGGGGATAAAAAAAAATTTTTAGTTGTATATAAGCGTGTGGGGTATTAATAGAAAGGTCTTTGAAAATGATATGAAGGTTTATACATTTCATTTTTATTTAAGCAAATCATTTTCGAGATATCAGCTCTCAAAGTATGAAAAATGTGTCCCCCCCCTTTATTTTTTAAACTACGCGATATAAAATTCTAAAAAAAATATATGTTATGCACATTAATAAACTCTATCAACGATTTTTGGTTTGATCAAATTAGCTCCTATAGTTTTTGAAGTAGGTTGATTTAACTGTATTTTTTTAATAATAAAGTGATAATGGACAAATAAGACAGCGTAATATTGTCTTTTTTGGCATTGAAGAAAAAGAAAACTCGTATTTGGGCTTGGAAAATAATATAATTGCTTTTATTAACAAGCACTTTACACTACATTTAAATACCAACGACATACAGGAAGCTAGGAGACTAGGCAAGAAATCCGACAAACCCCGCCCTATCATAATTACTTTCACCACCTTGGGCACAAAGGTAAAGATAATGAAATTAAAGAAGAAATTAAACGTTACAGCGTATTATATAAAAGAAGATTACCCAAAATACATATTAGAAAAAAGAAAACTACTCCAGGAACAAGTAAAAATCGAGGAAGAAAAGGGGAACAAAGCCGTTTTAAAGTACGACAAATTAATAATTTTGAAAAATAAAACGGAAACCTTTTCACCAGATTTAAACAGAAAAAGAAACCTGTCAAATTCTCCACAGCCGAGCATGGATACCGATCAAAATACTTCGCGCACTACTACACAAGTTGCAAAGAAAAACAAAACTCTTACCACTCCACAGCGATCCCTGAGCTTTTCAGAGGGAATTGTGAAGCCGGGTATACTTAATTATTTAGTTAACAAAAACAATAATAACTTGGAAGGAAACAACGGCAAAAGCACAAATAATAATTGACAATTCAGGGAACCTCTCTCACATAAACACGTAGAATTACATAAAAATACTAACGTACCACATCTTCCAAGCCGGCTGGTCCCCGAGGAAGATCACGACCAAAACCTTCCAAAGATAATTTCGACGAAATACTCACAACGACAAAATATAAATAAACTCTACATCTTAACCTACAATGTGAGAACCCTATCATCTCATGAACGGTTAATTGAATTGATAGACGCTTTAAAAGAGGTAAAATACGATATCGTTGGCATATCTGAAGCACGTCGTTTAGGGAACGAAATCTCAGAATACGAGCACTTCATTCTATGCCATACAGGTAATACACCTGGCAAGTATGGAGTTGGCTTCTTAGTAAAAAAATACCTGAAACCATATCTAGAAAGCTACATTGGTATCTCTGAACGTGTGGCGTTACTTCAGCTAAACCTCCCGGACAATAAAATAACTATTATACAGGCTTATGCACCGACCGAGGCGGCCCAGGAAGAAGAGATCTCTGCTTTTTACGAATCTGTTCACACAGCCCTAGAGCTATCTTATGAAAATCGGATTTTAATTGGTGACTTTAACGCAAAAATAGGGCTACCACGGAAAGACGAGTATATAATTTTAAAAGAAAATGGATACGGAGAGAGAAACGCTAGAGGTCAAAGGCTCGTAGACTTTGCATTTGAAAATAAATTGGCAATCATGAACACATTCTATAAGAAAACTTCGAAAAGAAGATGGACTTGGTGTTCCCCTAACGGGCTTTATAGAAATGAAATAGATTTCATATTGTCAAATCAGCCAAAAATATTTCACAACGTCGAAACACTAAGTATACCTTTCCCGTCGGACCATAGACCTCTTAGAGCAATAATTACACTTAAAAAGCCACTAAAAAGTAGAGTAAAGTATAAAAACAACAGCTTAAGTCCATTAAAAAGTGAAGAGCAAAAAATACTCTTCAAAGAGGCTCTAGTACTTAATCTACGAACACTAAACGATGCGAGTCAAAAAGTGTCAGTACAGGAGTATCACGATAGGTTAATAGACTGTATTCAAACAAGTTTACGATCCGCACATCGAACAAATCATATACCAAGTACTCAATCTGTATTGTCTGAACGTACAAAACATCTCATCCAAAGGAGACAATAAGTCTTACAAAAAACCAAAAATAAGACTAAATCGATGAAAAATGAACTTCGGGCACTTTACAAACTTATAAGTAAATACATAAGATCAGACTACAAACAACACAGAATAAAGGTAATTAAAGAACATCTGGCAGTAAAAGGGAGCCTAAAGAAGGCACATAAGCAACTTCAAACTAAGAAGACATGGATCGAGGGTCTAAAAGGAGCAAATGGGATCAAGTACAGTAGGATCGAAATTATTAACATTGCAACTAATTTTTACAAAACGTTATATAGTGCTACGGATACCTCAAATGCTAGTAATAACTTACCGCCCTTAACGGACATATGTATTAGACCTGCTAGTAAAATACAACCAATTGAGTGTGAAGAAATCCTGGAAGAAATACAAAAACTAAAACCTGACAAAAGTCCGGGGTCCGATAACATCACAAATGATGCCATAAAATGTGCTCAGACCATGTTACTCTTGCCTATAACGAAGTTATTCAACATGATTATAGAAACTTTGGTAACACCTGCACAATGGTCTGAATCTGATATCATATTACTTTATAAAAAGGGTGACCCAAAAAACATTACCAATTATAGGCCTATAAGTCTGTTGCCCACTTTATATAAGCTTTTCTCAACCATACTATGCAAAAAAATTGGTCCATCACTTGAAAAAAACCAACCAATGGAACAAGCCGGTTTTAGACGAGGATTCTCTACTGTAGACCATATACATACATTAGAACTGATCATTGAAAAGTATCAAGAGTACCAGAGACCACTATACATAGCATTTGTCGACTACCAAAAAGCTTTCGACACAGTCTCTCACACATGTATATGGAAAGCTTTGAAAGCTCAGGATGTAGAGTCACAATACATAGAGATCTTAAAAAACATATATGAAAAATGCACCAGTAGAGTTAAGCTAGAATCTAACGGACCAAGCTTTGCTGTGAGAAGGGGTGTAAGACAGGGTGATCCCATTTCACCAAAGCTTTTTATTGCTGTTCTGGAAAGCGTCGTAAACACACTTGGCTGGAAGTATGAAGGCTTATGTATCCAAAATAAATATTTAGGTCATCTAAGATTCGCAGACGACTTAGTTTTATTCTCTGAAACGAGCTCCCAGCTACAACTCATGATCACGGAACTAAGCACAGCTAGTCGTAACGTGGGACTAGAAATCAACATCTCAAAAACAAAAGTTATGACTAATACGAAGAAAGAAATTATAAAAATAGAAAATGAAAAATTGGAATACGTAGAACATTATATATACTTGGGAAAGCAAGTCGGATTTAATAGAAATAGCAACACTCTAGAAGTCGAAAGACGAGTAAAAAATACTTGGAACAAATATTGGAGCTACAAAGAAGTGTTTAAAAGCGAGATGCCAATTGAGCTGAAAAAGAAAGTTATGGACTCGTGTCTCATTCCTTGTTTAACTTACGCGTGCCAAACATGGAAGTTTTCTAACATTGTTAGGAGCAAAATAACAACATGCCAGAGAGGAATGGAACGCAGTATGTTAAACTTAAAAAAGAGCCAAAAAATAAGACATTCAAATATACGGTCAAAAACCAAAGCTGTAGACGCTCTTAGTCACGCTCAAAACTTAAAATGGAAGTGGGCTGGACACGTAGCCAGACTTAAAGACCAACGGTGGACCATAACAGTGACTAATTGGAAAGGCCCTCAGGGCAAACGACTTAGAGGAAGACCACACGCACGTTGGGACGATGAAATAAAAAGGATTACTGTCTCACAATGGCAGAGCATTGCTCAAGACCGCGAAAAGTGGATATCTTTGGGAGAGGCCTTTACCTGAGTGGGGTTCCTTATATTTTTATAAATTGTTTAAGAAGAAATAAAATGTAATTTACCTACTGCTACTTATTAGTAAATAAAATATATGTACAAGGTATAGGGTATATTACTAACTAGCATAGTAAAAAAAAAAACATATATATAGTAAATTGTAAAATAGTTTTTTAAGGAAATAAAAGGCTTTTTATTTTTATTTTATTTTATTTTTATTTATTTTATAATGGTACGGAACCCTTTGCGCGCGAGTCCGACTCGCACTTGGCCGGTTTTTTTTATTTGAATGCTTTCGATTGGTGTCATTTCAGTTTGGGCCAGTTCTGACAATGATGTCCAGGAGACAACATACGGATTAAGGCTATCCCGGCTAGATCCCTATTGTTTTTTTTCTTGCACCCTGTCTGTGTTATCGCAAATCTCAAGGCAGGTTTGAGCGCTACTTGCTGCGGACTCTTGATTATAAGAGGTTGTAATTTTACGCATTACATCGGCGAAGAAAGGAATACATAGAAATAAATAAACTCACGGAACAAACATTCGAGCACTCCGAAATGGCTTTTTGCCACCAACGTGGCAACCACTTCTTTTGTGTTGGGGCTTAAAACCTGAAAACCAGAATGCATGTCACCAGTAAAATATTCGATGTCGCTGAAAATTATACTTGCTGTTCTTTCACTCCTTTTACAAGGAAATGACACTTCATAACTTTTCTTCTTTGCCTAGCCTTATCCCATTTCATTTGACCCGAGGCTCCCCGAGGTCGGCTCTCCTCGTCAATTTTCGCTAAGTGTATCTGGGTCCTCGAGAGATCTAATTGGGCTTTCTTAAGGTCGTTGTCAAAGGGATTCTACTTATCTTTTTCGGACCGGTGTTGATGTTCTGAACTTGTCTAGTCATATTATCTTGACAATTCGAACCATTTCCTTTAATTTTAATCAATGTATTACCTCGCAGAAGCCTTGCTTGATGATGTACATCTCCGTGCTGATGTCTCCCGTGTTCATCAGGATCTCGTTGGGCGCGCAGTGGAATATGCGCGTGTTGGACGAGATATTCTCCAAGTCTTCCTTGTTCAATAGCTGAGGAGTGATTGATGACCAGAGATCGGACAAATGTGCGTCATTGTTCGCAATAATATAGACATGTTTCCAAATTTGATTGAATAATTAATCATTTAATCGATTTTAGAAAATTACCTATTTGACGCCGGTAGGGTATAGAATTGTGGTTATATAATAATCTGACTCCTTTATAATTTTAAAATGCGTTTATTCGCTTCGAAAGATTAAAGCTAGGTACACGAAATTAGTAGCGAGGGACGTGCGCTTCGCGCGGTGTCTAGGTGAGTCTCGTTGGTGGGGGCACATGCAGCTAGCGGCCAGCCGGCGCCCGCGCCGCCCGCACCGCTCCACCCGTGCGTAATACAGAAGCGGCGTTGACAAAAACCTTTATAAATAGTCATCTCAAAGCTTCGAAATCAAATCTCAAATTTTTTTTAAATTATTCATTTAATCAACTTTGGAGTCATGTCCATATTATTGCGAACAATGAGGCACATTTTTCCGATCTCTGTTGATGATTCAATTTCTGCTTGAATAATTAATACAGTATTTTAGATCGATGTTTTCATTGGGATAACCTTCACGAAGTTAATGCAGAGGATGAACTTGTTTCACTAAAATACAAAATATCTCTCGTATTACACATGGTGGAAAGGGACGATGATCTTTCCCGCTACCAACCGATTTTACCAACCATTACGATGAACTTTCAGTATGGGACCAACATCTTTCATACATTCCCGAAAAATAAACATAAAATTTTTCCGACTTTTTCAACGCTACTACGACCGGATAAAACCTCGGACGATGGGTACCTTCATGAATGGGATGCAGAGTATAACCTTGCTTCTCTGGCGGGTCAGGATGTCCTGGTATACGTGTGGCGGCAGGTCGTAGAACACCGAGCTCTGCTTCGAAGACATGACGTATGCCTGCACCGTCAGCATTCAAATAAGTTTAGGACCTAAAGTCAATTGCAATGTGTCGCCATAGAATAACTGTCAAAAACTGACGAACCTAAATTGAATCACAATGAACCCTTAAAATGCATAGTGATGTATATACGAGCCCCGATGCAGTGGAGTTCGTCTAGTTCGAAACAATTTTTACAAATTTTTGAATATTTTAAAAATGATCACATTATGCTAATGATAAATTGTATGAACGTTAGTCATGGTTAATGTACTACATTTCAAGAGACACAACAATCTGAAGTACGCTTTCGTTGTTTAATAAATCGATTTTAACAAACCAGACAAACCAGTGTCTAAATTATATTTTCGTTCACCACCGTAATTCCGCGCTTATAAGCTTGACGCAAAATTCGCAGTGCATCAGGTGTACCATGTCGTCTTTAATATTAATGGCGTTCTTTACATTCATTGATTATTTACAAAATTTAAAATTGTGGAAAAAATTTAAAAAAATACCTCTCGTAAAATAGTTTTTTTTAAATTCTGATTTATTAAGTCCAAATACTTTATACTCAAAGAAACTACTTTAGTACTACTATTGAATAGTAAAGGTTTTTGTCTCCAAATCTTTTCCCCCGGATGAACGGGATAATCTCGAAAAACTGTTTAACTGTACGAGAAGATATGCATCGGGGCTTGTATATGCATCATGTATTCTTGACTCTATTGACAGCATGTCAGAATTCAAATTTGAATTTTTGTCAATTCTTGTCATGCATTTAAGATCATGGTATCCCCTCACGCCTTTCTGGGGAAAAGAAGAAGAAGAACATGCCTTTCTGGTGTTCCAGCACAACTGCAGGTGTTCGATAAACCGCCTCCTCAGCTGCAACGGCATCTTATGGCGGATGAGGAAATTACTCGTGTCAGTGATGCATGAGTCGAAACCCTCTCTAAAATACACAAAAACATCACAAAAATTAAAATAAATAAATATCTTGGGACATCTTACACAAATCGACTTAGTCCCACGGTAAACTCAATTAAGGCTTGTGATATGGGCACCAAGCGACGATATCACGATATATATAATCGATAGATACATATACATAGACAGCCATGACCAAGGAACAAATATTTGTGATTAATAAATACACAAATAATGCCCTCGCCGGGATTCGAACAAGGAACCTCAAGCTTCATAGGCAGGGCCACTACCAACTAGGTTACGGAGGCTGACATAAAATATTTCTGCAAACGCGTTTCGTAATATGTGTCAAAGACTAAGAAGACTAAATGCTATGGAAGATCAGCCATATTTGTTTACATTTTTCTAGATTCTACGACGATTGGTATACATACCTGAAGGAACGTGAAACGTCAGGATATAATTAAACGTAAGATTTCGCGATTAAGACCCGTTTGTCTTTAAAATATGAGTGATAATCGTGAAAGTTTAAATCAATATATACCTGAAGGAAGTGGTGACCATGATCGTGGCGGAATACATGGCTTCGATGCCGATGCTTATCACGATGCAAATCTCCAACATCAGCATCACGTACAGCAGCATCGTAATATCTAATGCGACATAAGCTTCCCCAACTTCCAAGTGACCTACGTCAGAGGTAATGTAGGATTTTAGGTGCATTCCATAAAAAAGTCTACTTTGTCGGGAACGTGACGGCTACAGCTACCTTCGAAATATATGGCAAGTGCGAGAATACTCTATAAATCCAAATAGTAAACTTTGGCACCTTTATTGAGTCTAAAGCACAAACTGCAGCCAAAAAACTGGGCGTCCTGAACAAGGTGAAACGAATATTTCATACCTGGACAGCTTCTAACAATATATAAAGCGTAAGTCCGATCGTGCATGGAGTATTGCAGCCACCTGTGGGACGGCTCAGCTAAATACCAACTCGCTACTTTAGACTCAGTAGAACGCAGAGCCAGAGGAGAATGATTGGTGACAGGAAGCTGATGACTGGGCTACACTCTTCAGCCCATCGGCGGAAAGTTGCCAGTCTGTCGGTGTTCTACAGATTGCACTTCGGGGAGTGTGCTCAAGAGCTTCATGAGCTTATTCCGCCATCCCCATTTTACCATCGAAATTCTAGACGCACGGCCGGGTTACACCCCTTACAGACCCTACTTGGTAGATATTCAATTTATTCGCACGATGCGCTTTGCGTCTTCTTTCCTTATGCGTACTGCCGTGCGCATTTCCGAGATCATATAACCCGTCAACCTTCAAGTCAAGGGTGAATAGGCCTACCTTCTGGGCAAACTCACTCCATCGTAGGTCACGTCTCTGCCCTTGGCTAGTCTGTGGCCATGAGTAAGCCCATTCCAAATTAAAAATTATTGTTATAAAATACTTAAAGGTACACCAAAAATTGTATTCGTAACTTTCTTATATGTACGCGAAGAATGGCGTCACGTAACCGATATTCTTGTGGAATGCACCTTTCTCAAAATACATAAAAAATAAATTTGTCACCACCCCAACTCTTCCCGTGGCTGTAAGAGTCGACTAAGGGATTGAAGTGTCATTGACTATTTATTTATCGAAGATTGATGACGGCCAGCAGAGTTATCAATGTTATCATAGTGGACTCATTACTGATGCGATCGTCAACCCGCTTGCCCGCTTGCCGCTTGCCGTGGCGATGTGGCGATTAAGGGCATTTACCTCCTAATGCGTTGGTACGCATAGGTAATAGGCAAGGCCTTCGTCCATCAGTGGACTAATATAGGCTGATGAGGATTGATTAGGTGAGTAGATTTTACTTTTACGACATTAACATGATGATGTTTTAAATGTAACTGAATAAAATGAAGCAATCACTGTGTTTTCAGCATATTATGTGACGTTTTCTGTGTAAAGGGACTTAAGGGACTGGTACTATTTATTTACTTTAGATTCGATTAAGTACCCATGACTTACAGGTAAAAGTGAGCAAGGAGATGGCCCAATAGAGACTGAAGAACAGTCTGTCTAAGACATCTTCATCGTTTAGGGGCTGTTCCGTCCAAAAAGGCGTGTGGGTGAAGTTGTTTACGATGCAAAATCCGTATCTGTAAGCATAGTAGGTACATCATCGTATAGATAAACAAAGGAATCTGTCGCTGCAGTATTACCATCAATGAATTGTACAGTACATGAAATCGGTGTACATACATCTTTAAGGACAATTATTATGTGTTAAGTATAACGCGGTAAGCCAACACAGGTTTAGGTATAGATGGGTATCATCATCATCGTCATTATATCAGCCGAAAGACGTCCACTGCTGAACATAGACCTCCCCCAAAGATTGCCACAATGACCGATCCTGCGCCACCCGCATCCAGCGGACTCCTGCGACCTTCACCAGGTCATCAGTCCACCTTGTGGGGGGCCTACCCACGCTACGCCTTCCGGTACGAGGCCGCCACTCAAGAACCTTCCCGCCCCAACGGCCATGAGTTCTACGCGCAATGTGCCCCGCCCACTGCCACTTCAGTTTAGCGATTCGGAGAGCTATTTCGGTTACTTTGGTTCTGCTGCGGATGGTCTGATTTTTAATCCGATCACGCAGAGAGGTATATAAGTTTGCAATTTTAGAATTGTAACTAACGTGAGACTCAAACATATTTAAATATTTATCAAACGGGTTACTCACGTAATTGAAGTTGTTAATCGTGATTGTGGTTAGTCAGTGCCACCTGGTTGGAAAACGGTTTTAGGTATTGCATCGGTTGACAGTGTAGACGAGCCCTCATTACCTAGTGACGTAGTGAGTGTTGTGTGCAACCCGCTTTTCGACAAAAGTGACAATGACGGTAGTTTTCTTCCTTCGCCGCCCCCGCCAGCGCTGCCCGCGGCCAGCACCTGCTCTAGCAGAGCGCAAGCCCGCAGTACACGTCGGGCTTTGGTCGCGGGTACTCCATGATGAGGATCCTCTAAATGGAACGAAACATGTCGAGCAATTATCGACTTAAATTACCTGAGTAACCCGTTTGATAACAATGATTGTCCAGTTACTACATGTCAGCACTCTTGTACGTAATACAGGAGCACGAATGATCAGCAGAGAATCGTATTGGTGTTTATACCCGTAACAGAGGAAGCTTTGCTGCAGCGCTGCGAGAAAATAGCAGGCGAAGATCAGAATCAGAGTGCATATGAGGAAGCGAATCACGTTGGTGTGGTACACGCACTCTTCTTCCAGGCTTTGGATCATGCGGATTACCTGGACAAGTCACAATCCGTCTTACAACTGTTGTACTCAGTCAGGTCACACATACTAATACAAGTACACTTACCTACAGTCAATGAAGAGAATAAAATTTAAACGGTAAAACATTAAAAATTTAAAAAACCGACTTCATCCGGTTTCTCCAAGATTCCCGATTCGTTTCCATCATTGGTTTCCTCAAATCCTACTTTCTGAATGCAAATTCTTGTAAATGAATGAAAATTACCAAAAGCGCCATACATGTACCTATAACATTTGAAGAGATACCTCGATTTCTCCAGGATCCCATCATCAGACCCCAACTTGGTGCCAATGGGACCATCTCGGGGTAATACACGTTCGATCACAAAAAGAAATTTTAGAATCGGTTCACTATTCTCGGAGATATCAGGTAACATACATACAACAAAAAAAAAAAAAAATCAGTCGAATTGAGAACCTCCTCCTTTTTTTGAAGTCGGTTAAAAAGACAGAAATATACGAACAAAAAGGTGGCAGAAAAGGAAAAGTAACGGACTCTCTAAGCTAAGTTTTTGAAAGTTCAGTGGTGAGAACTGGATGCCAAACTTTGACAAAACTTGTTACATGGACGTAAAGCAGCACTTTGCAGTCACAAAAACATATACACACAACACCTATACTAATTTTCCAATATTTTTTTTCTTGATTGTAAATGTTCATATGATATATTATGATATGTCGTTTCTTCTGGCCTTCCGTTTTGATGATAGTCGCGGGACAACGAATCCGAGCGGTTAAAACTAGGGATCGGAACGATGGGTGCAAATCTTTAATAAAACTTCAAAACTGACTTAATATATAGGAACACTAGGAACAGGTTATCCAAGAATAAAATATTTTAAAAATAAAAATAAAACCGCCTTCAAAAATTCGCCCGAACTAAAATGTAAAAAATAATTTTGAATCCTACTACCTAGGATTTCCTACCCAAACCTTTAAACCTTTTACCCTATTCATTGAAATAAAATATTATGGCTAGGTACCCTACAAATTTCTTAGAAGTCGGTGCCAAGCCAACTACGTTCATAGGTATATATTACATAGAGCTTTGTAGCTTACTGTCACTCCGATTACGCTTTTATCAACAGAATGGTCTGCCTCAGTCATTTTGATGACAGCATAACCGGAGTGACAGTAAGTTACAAAGCTCTATCAAATACATATAAGTACTTACTCGCGAAGTGAATTTATTTGGCTTGGCACCGACTTCTAAGAAATTTGTAGGGTACCTAGCCATAATATTTTATTTCAATGAATAGGGTAAAAGGTTTAAAGGTTTGGGTAGGAAATCCTAGGTAGAAGGATTCAAAATTATTTTTTACATTTTAGTTCGGGCGAATTTTTGAAGGCGGTTTTATTTTTATTTTTAAAATATTTTATTTTTTGCTTTTTAGTAGTGTAAAATATAAAATCGTTATTTAGTATGCTCTAAATACTAATAATTAGAATGTACTGGACTGTAGTAGGCCATAAAACCTGAACTGGCGAACTTTTATGAATACAACAACAATTTCAAAGGTAACAGACTTAGCATGACAATATTATTTAAAGAATCACTAACCTCTAACCAACATGTCATAACTACTAAGCAAACACTTGAATAGATCTCGAAAATGTATGACATTTAAGAATGATCCTCCAACCCCTAATCGTTAAGGAGTTATTTCTTTCATCATCAGCTCACCAACATGAGACTATGACCACCTAAAGACAAATACTCGAATAGCTTCCAAAATATAAGAAATGTGTTATATTTAAGGAATTATCCCCGAACTCCTAATCTCTAAGGAGTTGTACCTTACATCATCAGCTCACCAATAGGAAAGGATGACCACCTAAAGGCAAATACTCAAATAGCTTCCAAAAAACACGAAATATGTTATATTTAAAGAATTATCCCCCAACTCCTAATAGCTAAGGAGTTGTACCTTCCATCATCAGATCACCAACTTAAGATGTTCATGACTAGATGCAAATACTTGATTAGTCTTCGAAAATAAATGAAAAATGTCATGTGTGCCTACAACATTTGAAGAGTTCCCTCGATTTCTCCAGGATCCCATCATCAGATCTGGATTTGGTGACAATGGGACCAACTAGAAGGTATACCCTTTCAAACAAAAAAAGAATTTTTCAAATCGGTCCACGCGTCTTTGAGTAATCGGGGAACATACATAAAAAAAAAAAGATTTCGACGAATTGTAAACCTCCTCCTTTTTGAAGTCGGTTAAAAATACGAATACATTGAAAATAATGTATCTAATTTTATTGCCTATATCGGAATCTTGAGCTTACAATGTTTAGGTGTGTAGATATGTATAACAGGGTGCTCGCGAGGAAACCGAAAGATTTTAACTATGCTTTCTAGACATCAAAATAAAAAATATTATGAGGCCTAATGTCAGATTCCAGAAAAAAAAACTTTTCTTACTTTTTGAATACTTTTTAACATTTCCAATATTTTTTATCATAACAACAATTTGTTAAAATTATTTTTTTAAATGATTTTTTTAGGGAAAGGTTTTTACGTCAAGTCTATTCTTATTTTCGATTGTCAGGCAAAAGGTGTGGTAATATTAGATTAGAACACATCGTGGTAGATTTGTACTCAAAAAGAAGATTTATGACGAGTTACGTCGAAAAACTCATTTCGAAAAAAGGTTAATTATCTCTGGAACCAAGCCGAATCCAGGAAATTTTATATAACATTAAATACTCCAAATATGCTCAGGAATTCAGCATTAAAATATTTCGCGTTTCCTCGCGAGCACCATGTATTTTATGGATGTATCAAGAGCACTCTTTTATGTCCACTTGACAAGTTTTGTTAAAGTTTTGCACCCATAGTTCCGATCCTTATTTAAAACGCTCCTCGGAGACCTACCTTCGGGAGTCTGAGGACCCTGTTGATGCCTGAGAACTCTCCATCGCCAACAAACGAGAATAAGGGTGCGGTGGCCAGCACGTCTAACAGGAACCATGGAGAGCGTAGTTGTTTCGACGATGTCTCCAAGAACGTTATAGGTACGCCTGTAAACGGATTAACCCTTGAATGCATGGTGTACGATGTATCGTACATAACCATAACGTAGTTGGTTTGAAAACTAGATATGTATATTACGTTCTTAAGGTTAATTTTGCAAGGAAATTTAATGAACTTTCAAACTTATTACTGATTCGTTGGCGTAACTGTATTAAAAAAACTTACATGTGTTTATAAGCAAGATGGCGGAAATTTGTTTTCGTTGCGTGCGTTTAGCGGTTTTTAACTAAGTAAGAAATTATTTTTTATTGGAATTTTGTAATTCATACCATAACGATTATACAATTACTGAATTGAATGTACTTTTCACTCTAAAAGTAAATTATATTTGCATGTTTTATCATACACTATTTTGCAAAAAATGTATAATGTATGATGTATCGAAATTTTGATTAGTAGTACAAATTCAACCACACAAAATATATACACAGATTTTTTTTCTATTTTTCTCGTGTTTGCGACGCCATTAGGTATGCACATTTTGTTTTTGGAACAAAAAAAGTCATACATTTAAGGGTTAAGCAACTGCGACAACCAGTTAAAATATTCGATTCTAAGATAAATCATATCCTAACCCTTTATTTTTCTTTCTCGGTTTTAGGTGATGTGGATGTAAAGAAAAGGTGCACCTTCTTCAACGTTACTCCCGGTCGACAGATAAGCGACGATGTCCAACACGTAGATAGTGATCATCATGAGATCGAAGAACCGAAACTCCAGAGGCTTGGTCTTTTTGTAGATAATGTGGTACGGATATATCTGCGAAAAAAAAGACCGTCAACCCATTTGTTGAAGGTTGTTCTGATAATGATGATTTTATTAAAAATCTAGTTTAAATCACATTTTTCAACGCTCTAGTTTTTTCACCTCATTAGCTCGGGAACAGTTGTTTTTAGTGTAGTTATTTCGAGACTACTGTGAGATATTTAAGCACAATAGTCGAGTAGGTATAATACGGGAACAGTACGGTGGCAGTAGGTCATTTTGAACTACACGTAAATATGTTTTGTTAAGTACCTATATATTTTACGTGGGGACGGTTTACTACACAATTATCGAAATCGATAAAATAGTGTTTTCCCCTCACTAGCTCGTAAAGTGCTCGTTTATCCTTTAATACGAACGTGTAAAAACGCATATTATTCACTTGTGTGGCAAAGTAATGACCTTGGTTTTGGAATAACAAAACGTAAAATGCTCATGGAAATTGTTCCATATTAATGATAATTAAATAATTTGTTTGAGAATTTAGTGTAAAATACAAACCTTTATATAATATGATGATTTTAACATATAATTCCTAAAATTCCATAAGTAACAATTGTTTTTGTGAATGATGATAAGATGACTAGATGCAATCACAAAACGCAGAAAATGTCAACGTCAACATTGTCAAAGAATATTATAGGATATAATTTTTATTTACCGACTCGAACACGCATAAAAATAGTAAACTAAACAACTTTCAGGGTGTTCTGTTATAATTTTGTAAAAATAATGAATGAGAATGATTTAATAATGCATTGGAGTTGGTGTGCAACTACAGGAATGTGTTAAAATCGTGCTGCGTTTACTTTTTCGTGCTAAGTTTACTGCGACAAAATCTTGCATTAAATACATGATACATTTGGAAAATTATTATCACTAACCCGATGATGATTGTAATGTGAACAAATAATTACCTTTTTTGAGTTTCCTCGCTATAGTGAGGGGAAAAGTTTTGTGTTACACACGGGTGCAAATGTATTTTACTTCTCGTATGTTAAAACACTCGCTGCTCAGGATTCTATTTTAGAACCACTCGCTTCGCTCGTGGTTCAACTATAGAATCCTTTCGCTTGCTCGTGTTTCAATTTCATACTCGCGGGTAAAATACAACTTTGTACCCTTGTATAACAAATAACTATTCTCTAACTGGCTAGATTACGATAGTGTTTTGTTTTGCCGTGGAAATGCATGCTCTGGCGATGAGTGTTGTAATTAACAGATTTTTTAAATAATAACCAAGGATCGGACAAACGTCCGTCATTTTGAAAACATAACCCAGTTCCTTACAGTAGAGACTTCCTTATCTTAACTATTATGATGTTAACATATTTTATTTTATAAGAAATAAAAATTATAAGACTATCACAAAGTAGGTATCTATTTGGGAGATCCCAATTCTGTCTTACCTGTACAAGTTGTACATATCATGATTGTGACCAATAAACGATTTAAGTACAATTAATTAATAAACGCGATTTAAATAGTTTTAATTCATCAATAATTGTCACGGTAACCGAAGAAGATATTATACACTCAATACATCGAAATTCAATATCAAAAACTCTAAATCGTTTTTGTATCACAAATTCACAATGATGGTGTGTACAAGTAAAAAGGTGTTGCGATCTCCTAAATGTATAGTATTATTTAAAAAATATCTTATTAAATAAAATATGTTAACATCATAAGATAAGGAAGTCTCTACTGTAAGGAACAGGGTTATGTTTTCAGAATGACGGGCGTTTGTCCGATCCTTGATAATAACTCGACTCACAAAGCATACGACTAAGATCAGAAGTGCCACGAGCCAGTTCCATGTGTTCAGGAGCGAGGAGGTGGGCTGCAAGATGCAAGGGAACGTCTGCCGCAAGCAAACCGGGTCTGCATCGTCTGTCAGCGTGGCGTCTGCACGCTGTTGATACGGATAACACAATTCAATCAAGTTGTGGCTGTAGGGCCGTGAGGCGGTAATAAGAATACATTTGTCAGCACCCCAGCTCTTCCCACGCAACTGCATATAAACTGACAAGTTGAGTAAACCACCCTATCGTGTGGAACGGTTGGCGGTTGGACCCGATTTCGTGGAAGGCCTGTTACGCCTCTAATATTTGTAGACCAACTCTCAAAAGTTTTTTCTCAAACATGCAATGAAATGTTGTCATTATGTTCGTCATAATAGGCTTTAATAGCCCACCTAACGAAGACCAAAAGTTGCCTATCGGGGGAAATAACTCGTGTATAAGCTATATAAATAATAATGGTGTTTTAAACCACGTACTAAAAGTACTGGTGGTTAGGGGTGGAGCTAACGGGGGGAGAGGGGTGTAAAGGTCCTTATTTTTAATTTTTCTTAAATAACCCGTAAACCGTGGCTTGTAGCAAAAAACGTTCTAGTACATAAGTAATCTACATAAAATTCTCTACAAAAAAAATACGCATGTTTCCTCTGGGATCAATGTGTCATGAGATAAGAAAGCAAGAAGATGGACACTATAGAAATAAACGCATTTGTTTAAGTAGGTATGGCACATACAGAATGCTCGCGAGCATTCTAAAAGATTTTAATGCTCAATTCCTGACCATATTTAGAGTTTTAATGTTATATAAAATGGGCTTCGTATCACTGTCCGGTCCATACCAACTCAGCCGGTAAGTCCATTTTTCCCGGCATCTGCAGTAATGTAGTATTATTATTTAGATCACGACTCCGATATTGAATAAAATTGGTAGGCTGGGAGAGTCAAATGATCCTAAGCAAGATTCACTACGATTCCCAAAATGTCCCAGGATGTACGTATGGAATGTATTCTTACTGCCTACACACGGCAAGATCAAGGAATTTATAGTTTCTTACATTCCTCATGAGATAGCAGCCAGCGATCTCGAGGAGATAATCTGGCCGAGCCAGAAGCAGCTCTCCATTCTTATCTCGCGCCGCTTTTAGCGCCATCAGACTCTTCTTGAATTCAAGTATGCTGCTTTTGAATCTGTAATCAATAACCACAAACATTTTTTTAGATAGCTGAACCCCCCTATCCACTCACTTGCTTTGATTTTTGCGATAGACTCTATGTGTATGTAAAATAAGAGTGATGACATGTAACAAAAGCCACATGAAGCAAGTGAGTGGTTATTCATAAAGGCCTCCTAACTTAGCAAGCCGCGCTAAGGGCTTGTCCATTAATCACGTCATACGATTTTGGCCTGTTTTAGACCCCCCCATCCCCCATGGTGACATTTGGTGATATTTTCTGATCTCCCCCCCCCCCCCGCTAAGCCAATATGACGTGTAATTTTTTGCCAACTTAAATAACACTTGAATTTACGTACGTTTTTGCCAACTACGAGGTAAATGTTCGCGAAGTTTTAAAACTTTGTATTTAAAAAGTGTTTTATAAAAAAGTTAAGATTTTTTTACTGGCTATAATGCTGTTCAGCAGATTCGAGTGTAAAAAAAATTACACGTGATTTGTCCGATAACCCCCCTCCCCTATGGTGATAATGGCTGATTTTTTTCTTGACTACCCCTCCCCCTATACAGTATGACGTGATTAATGGACAAGCCCTAAGTATTGGTATCTTTCGGTCTTGTAGACAATTTGATATGACCGAAAAAGACAGCGAATACTTAGCGGCTTGCTAAGTTAGGAGATATTTATGAATAAGGGTGCGGCTCCACTGACGCGGAGCTGTGCAAAATTGACCAATGAGGGTTTTTGATACTTTTTCTGCCGCTATGGGGAGGTCAGATGGCAGCACTGAGCGGGAGTTTTGACAAATTGTAAAATAAATACGCGCATTTAATTTTCTATATATTTATAGGTTTATTTATTCTGAAAACCATTACTTTAGGAATATTGTTTCCTAAAATAAATAAAAGAAATTGTTCCAAGTCAATTCCCATGAAATTAACAAAGTTATAGTAATTATTTTTAATACCAGTGACTTTGAGCGCCTGTTTTATAGCTCAGTCTTCAGTTCGACGACCGTGTATTAATCGTAATCCATTACAAAATCAATACTCTTCCAAATAAAATAGAATTTCAATATTGTAAGCCCAGGTGCCTATGAATAGTATGAATCTGACAGCTGTGTGGACCAGACGCCTACTCTAGCGCCGCCTGGTGACAGAAAAAATGACGAAAACCCTCATTACATTCTTCAAATTTGAATTCGGAACACTGTGATGTAATCTCATTGGCCGAGCTCCCACAGCTCCGCTCCGCTCCGGGTCAATGGAGCCGCACCCTAAGGCGGTAAAATTATAAAACTGTTACAGCTCTCAGTTACCACAAACTCGTACATGGGTGAATCTTTTTTTTTCTGTCTGTTTTACCATGGTTACAGTCGCCTGAGTCACGCTGGTTTTATACATAATTATGCTACTTAAACTATGCAAACATAATAAACCCTTTCCTTGATGGGCCATCTACAAACTGAACATGGACTATATGCATGTTTGCATAAATCAAGTAGCATAATTTTGCATAAAACCAGCGTGACTCAGGAGATCGTAACCATGGCACGTAACCATTAATAGGAGAGGCCAACGTCCAGCAGTAGACTATCAAAGGCTGATGATGATGATGATAAGTTAGAGAAAGTTTATGAATGGGGGGGGCGGTTTAGGGGGTTAGTAGATAACAGTAAACATCGTAACTTAGGCTCCGCTTACGTAGATCTGTAGGTGGGTGAATCAACTTTTTTCTGTCTGTTATTGCCATGGTTACGGTCGCCTGAGTCACGCTAGTTTTATGCAAAATTATGATACTTAAATTTTGCACACATGTATGTACTGCATGTCTGTAGGCGGCCCATTAAGGAAAGGACTTATTAACACCAGAAAAATGTATATTTGCATAGTTTAAATAGCATAATTTTGCACAAAACCATCGTGATTCAAGCGACCGTAACCATGGTAATAACAGACAGAAAAAAGTTGATTCACCCAGGTACTTAAAAACTACTTTTTGGGCTTAATTTATAGGCTCTGATAGTTGATTTCTCTAAGTGTAGTAAGACTTATGTTGAATTTAAAGAGTTTTTTTATTAAATTGAATAAGTTAATTACTGTATAGGTGAAGGGTTTCTTAAAGCATAGTGCCTCTTCACTTTGTCCAAATGGTCCTATAAAAAAAGAAGAAAAAAAAAATGGATCAGGTACATTGAAAAATTATCCACATCTATATTGTTTATGAAATAGAGAAATGGTAGTGCGCTCAAGCCTTCTTGTCACTGAATAGTCTTAATAATTCAGTAGGCTTAACACAGGATTAGTGCGACAATATGTCGCCGCGAGATAGGCTATCCATCCCTCATTTATTGATATAGTTAGTAAAACAAGAAAAATCTATCTCGCGGCGACATACTGACATACCAATCATGTGCTAAGCAACTAAGCATACTGGTTCGAAAAAAATACATATAGCGTGGGCGGCGTTCAAGTATTATGTTACGCAATTTTGGGCGGAGAGGGGTCTCGTAAAACGTTACGATGCGTTACAGGGGCGGGAGGGGGTGTTCCTTACAACACGTTACGTAACATTGTTATTTTTAAGTATAAAACTAGTGAATCAAAACTCCCAAAGTTGCAACCCTTTTCAGTTATGTGTCACGGGGAATCCGATTACCGCAAAGGCAATTAAAACTATACCAAAGATAAAAACTATAACATAACTTTTTGCGACTTTAGGGTAAAAATGGTAATTTGAGTAATACGTAACGCTTAGAGAGGGGGGTACAGAAGAACGTTACGGTGCGTTACAAGGGGGGGAGGGGGAATCAAAAATTGCGTTACGTAATACTTGAACGCTTCCAATTGTCCTGTATTTTGGAAGTTGGCGAATTAAAGGTAAAGAGGAAAAGGTTTAAACTTTCACGATTATCACTCATATTTTACAGACAAACGGGTCTTAATCGCGTAAACTTACGTTTAATTATATCCTGACGTTTCGGGCATGACACCCGTGGTCCACGTAAAATAAGTAAAATAAGAGGAAAAGGTGTATGAATGCGGTAAATATGAAGTTTACCCTAAGCTCGTCGAGCATGAGCCTCGCCTGGCCGCTGCGCCGGCCCATGCGCTGCGCCACGCGCCACAGCTGGCGCGCGCGCACCACCTGCGCGGCGCAGAACGTGCCCGCGCGCACCTGCGACCAACACTCCCTTCACATCATCAGCCTCATCATCAGCCTATGATAGTCCACTACATTAGGAGGTAAATGCCCATAATTGCCACGCTGGGCAAGCGGATTGGCGATCGCAGTAATGTGTCCACTGTGATGACGCTGCTGCCCATCATCAATCTTTTATCAAAGAATGGTAAGTGACACTTCAATCCCTTAGTCGACTCTTACGACACCCGCGGGAGTCGGGGTGGTGACAAATGTATTCTTACTGCCGTCACCACACGGTAAAATCATCAGCCTGTCTTATCTTATCTTATCTTATTGGTGGGGCCCTTACGGATACCCTACGGCCCATTGGGATCTTTTGTGTAATTGCCCCCTGTTTCGCCTACCTCAGGGATTGTTCTATCAATTCAATATGTTTGAGGATGGACCCTAGCGATAGCGTCGGATCAGCCTATCTTAGTCCACTAGACGTAGGTGGTCTCTCCTATTTTCTTTTTTTGTACCTATTGTATTGTATTCTCGCCATTTTTCTAACTCGACATCAAACGTGCCTATTTAGCGTGGTCCCAACGCCGGCCCAGTACTTGTTGAAGAATTCACATACACCCTTGAATTTCTTCGCAGACGTATGCAGGTTTCCTCAAGATATTTCACCGTAAAGCACTTGTGTATATCAAACGACATTCTCAGGTCTACAAGCTTTAGGTCCTGAACAGAAACAGGATCGATGGGCAACAAAAAAAAGTTTATCAAAAACGACCTGAAAATCTCGAAAATCTCACAGCCTAGGTATGTTTTTTTTTAATCTAACGCTAATCTTCATTAATATAAACTCGAAGGAAGGTCTTCAAAGACCATTTCCGCGTAGCTACTCTGGATCTGCTAGTTGCCCTCATCATCAGCCTATGATAGTCCTCTGCAGGACGTAGGCCTCTCCTATTAATTATGCATATAGACGCAGTAGGAGGTAAATGCCCATAATCGCCACGCTTGTCAAGCGGATTGGCGATCGCAGTAATGTGTCCACTATGAGGATGCTGCTGCCCATCATCAATCTTTTATCAAATAGTGGTCAGTGACACTTCAATCCCTTAGTCGACTCTTACGACACCCGCAGGAGTAGTAGTTGGGTAGTTGCCCTCACTAACCCAAAAATAATTTCCACCCTGTATATGTATATATATTATTGACCTGCACATGTGCGCGCCCCCCTCCGGCCGCGCAGCCCCCCCACGGGGTGAGGATGGTGCCCCGCGTGAAACGCAGCATGGGCGACTCGTCGTCTTCTGCCGTCAGCATCTGAAGGCATTGACTTTGATATAAATTGTTGACCTGTATGCTTAGCACATGATTGGCGCGACAGTATCTCGCCGCGAGATAGTCTATCCGTCACTCTTTTGTTAATATAGCTAGTGAAGGACGGGAGATCTATCTCGCGGCGACATACTGTCGCACCAATCATGTGCTAAGCCTGCTGCACATGGGAGCATTGAGGCTGAGGGTCGCACGGTGGGATTTTGAGGAGAGGAATTTAAGCGCAAAAGTAGGCACAGTCTCGCGTACCTACATTGTTTATAGGGCACCGGTCTCAAAAGGGACCACCATACAGGGTGTTTGTTATGTCGTTAGCCAAATTTGGATATGTCATTCGCGACCACCAGTACACAACATTTTTGAAAAAAAGTGACACGTTTTTTTAGTTTTTTTTTTCCGTTTTTTATCCTGCAAAAACATAATTTGTGGTCACTAGGCAAGTTGGTTTCAATCCGTGCGATTCGATGGCAGACAAAAGGGTAGCAGGTTTGAATAGTCAAGTCTTAGCCAATCAGGAGTTCATCACAAGCACCGATCAGCCGACGTCACTCACCCCACCATCGGCACTAAACAATGAATAAAATGTCCTAACTACATGCATACACGATTGTTATTTGATTAAAACTGCCCAAGCGCACCTGCTCGTCGTCATCAATAATTCAATTTGCTTAGAGAGACATTAGAATCGATATCTGAGGTAAACCAGTACGCGTTTGTATGACGGAACATTTAAGTTACTCCGTTCTTGAGGTCAAATTATGCTGGCTCGGCTGATCGCAAGATGCCATGTGCCATTTGTACAGCACTCTGTAAACAAAGAAGGAGTGCGCTTGCGTGAACGCGCTCGAGTCAAACTACCCTCAGATCGGCGCGCAACTCAAAATACCTTCATTATTAGTACTGTATGCGATATACTGATAATGCTGTCTCGTGAGATTTACCTGCAAGTTAAGCTCCGCCTTCATTCCCCACCACGCGTAGGAAACTTGTTACGTAGGTACGTTAACGCATTGAATTAGTTACCTTATGCGGGTTAATTAAAGTTGCAAACTCAAACACCCTTTCCAATCTGATTTGGCAGTTATGAGATGGTGGGGCAGTACGCAAAGTAAGCAAGTGATCATAGTGACCAAACATTCGTTAGATAAAGGAATTTAAAAAAAATCTATAACAAAAAGGATAATGAAAAATGGATTATTTTTGTTTTACCAAATATTTTTTTACGCCTTTACCCAACACATATTGCAATATGGCTAATGATATAAAAAACACCCTGTATAACACTGTATTTTTTACTTACACATATTTTTTTATTCTACTGGATGGCGATGAGGCTTTAATCCAAGATTTTTTGAGTCTAGCACGTTAAAGGGTTAGTTAAATTTACTTCATCCCGACATTTCAAACACTTTACAGGGTTTTTGGTCAGCGAGCGAGCGAGCGTAATCATCGTGGTAACTGAAGAAAATATTAGGCACAAACTTTGAATGATTTACACGAGGTGTTTTATCATAATATACAGTGTGATAACATGATACGGGCATGTATTGAAACCGAGGAATGCGATGCAAATTTTTAGCCAAACTGTGAACATTATTCGATTCAAAATGCTAATTTTAAAAGTAATTATATATTAACTTTCTAAAAAAAGTTAATATATAATTATAAATATCGACGAATTAAAACAAAAATTTGATGCATTAGCGCCTAACATTAAAATAGTCGACCAAAGCAACCTGTACCTCCTAGGGTCTCCCATCTTTGAAGAAAGTTTTTCCGATTTAGTTCAAAATTATGTTACCAAATTCCAAAATCATTAACATCGTTTGTTACAGATTAAGTCACATTATGCTCTGAATATTATAAAATTTTGTCTTTTTGTTCCTAAATTAACATATTATTATGTGCTACGCTGCTGCCGTCTTTGGAAACATCAAAATCTCTTGTCAGAATTAGATTATCTCATCAAAAATATAATATTCAGCTAAGCGAGCAGTCCTGGACCCAAGCATCCCTTCCCATCCGGTACGGTGGCATAGGGATCCGCAAAATTTCGAGTGTTGCTTTACCAGCCTTTTTGTCGTCAGCCCACAGCTCGTTCAGTCTCATAGGAAAAATCCTACGCTCAAACTGTGAGACTTCGGGCTTGGCTGACGCCAAAAATGCTTGGTCAATAGCTTGCCCTGGTCAAAATTTTCCCGATCACCCGAAATCTCAAAGGAGTTGGGATGACATTGCTTCTAAATTAACCATTTCCTCCCTTCTCAGCCAATCCAGCACGGAGGGGAAAGCCAGGCTCCTAGCCGTAAGCACGAAGGAAGCTGGGTACTGGCTCCGAGCGCACCCCTCCCCAAATACTGGTACTTTTTTAGATCCTAAAACTCTCCAAATCTCAGTTAGTCTTCGCCTTGGGGTCCCGGTCTGCGCCCCACATTGTTGCCCCTGTGGAATCGACGTTGACCGTCTTGGACACCACGGACTTTCCTGCCGACTAAGTGCGGGCCGCTTCTCAAGGCATACTGCCCTCAATGACATAATCCGACGGTCTCTTGCGTCAGTTGGTGTGCCGGCTCTCTTAGAGCCGACCGGCATATCCAGAACTGACGGCAAGAGACCTGATGGTATGTCTCTGGTTCCGTGGAGTATGGGACGGGTGCTGGTGTGGGATGCAACCTGCGTAGACACGCTAGCCCCGTCTCATCTCCTCCGAACCTCTGCGAGGGCAGCGGCAGCAGCAGAGGCGGCTAAAAATCCAAGGTGGGGAAATACAGTTGTCTCGGCGCCGAATATAATTTCGTTCCTTTTGGCGTCGAGACTTTTGGTCCGTGGGGTCCTAGCGCTCTGAGTCTCTTCAAAGACCTATCGAAGAGACTCAGAGACGCCACGGGAGACCCAAGAGCTGGCAGCTTCCTCGCTCAACGCATTAGCTTGGCAATCCAGCGACGAAATGCTGCCAGCGTCCTGGGTACCATGCCGCAGGGGCCTGTTTTAGATTTATTTTAGATTTTATTTAGTTCTATTTTAGATTTTATTTAGTTTTAGTTTAGTTATGCTTTTTAAATTAAATTTATTTGTAATTATTGTAATAAATAATTAATTTAATTATTAAAAAAGTTAATTGAGAAGCAATGCACTTCAAAATCAATCGTTAATTTGCACTTGACAATGACAGATCGCAGCCACTCACAACGTTTGACAACTATATAAGCAGTAGTACATGCGTTACATTTTTTCGTTCGGAGGAAAAACATTTAAATATTGTAAGGTCAATTAATTTTTTTGTCAAATGTTAATACTTGAAAACGATTGCTAGTAATTAATATTATTACCCATTTTCGTAAACGCCCGGGTCACGGTGACACACTGTATTATACTACTAACCTCAATGTCTCCATAAGTGATGTAGATGATGGAGTCCTTCAAGGAGTTCCGTTTGATGATGCAGTCTCCAGGAATGTACAGAATAGTCTCGCTCTGTCGCGCCAACTCCGACAGGCAGTGGTAGGACAAGTCGCGGAGGAGACCACTCTAGAAGTAAACAGTGGTAAGCATACGGACTGACTTTCTATTTTCTATCCATCCAGTTCGTACCTACTCGCATATTAGCGCGAGCGAGCCGGGTTAAAAGTACGGCATCGGCAGGGTGCTTAGCCAAGATGCCAATCGCTAACGTTCAATCGTCAAAAGTGAATGAAAGGGGACTAATTGCCTTTGTCGCACTAATAAGAAAGAGTGGCAGGGAGAAACATCTACGATACACTACTCTGCCGTCTTAAGAAGAAAAACCATAAGTGACATTTTTTGCTAAATTGAGTTATTACTAGCCTCGGAATCAGGGAAAAAAAATAGAATTTTTCTATCTGACAGTTATTTCTGTATGTCCTACAGATGCCGATTTAGACAAGCATAAGTCCACGTTTTTTTAGCGAAATTACTTCCGTTTTGAAACAGAAAAACCATAAGAACATATTCATAGGCAGAAAAGACTTAAGAGGCGACTTATGGTCTTTGATATTTTATCCCGAATTGGACTCCAACATTGATATCAGAAGAAGAAAAATCATATTTGTATATCGTTTAAAAGTACTAAGTAAAAAACCCACAAGTTGTCAGGAATGATGTCGCTTTATCATGTATATTTTTTATTAATCACAAGTTTCCGAAACAGAAAAATCATAAGTTGGCAAGTTAAGTTTTTTCTTTCTCTTAGGGCTTGTTCTTATGCTTTTTTTGCTTAGTGTCAGCCGCTTAAAATATGAACTTAAGGTTTATTTCTCAAACGTTGTTGTAACTTATGTTTTATTAGGCTAGTAGTAGCCCCCCGATTGCCTCTCGCCCTACGTCATTAGGCTCAGAAGGTGCTTTCCTGTGAAATAGTTTGCGCGTAGTTTGGCACATTGTCGTTGTACGTAATTCAGCACCATCTTTATAATATACGAGAAGTGTCTTGCATTTAATGCAAGTACATCTATAATATTACGGTTTTAAAAACAGACTCCACGGAGGACCGAAGCTTCGCTCCGGGGGCCCGAGGAGCTCCTATCCCAGTAATTTTGGGCGAAGTCGAAGGGCACGTCGCGTGAGGGCCCAAACATAACCGGAACCAATGTTAATCTATGTTGACCTAGTCCGAAGGGCGAGTTCCAGGGTGGAAGGCCTTCACTTCGAGGGTGCATGTCACTTGCGAGTACGTAAAGCGAGGCCGATGGCCATGCTTCTTCAATTATCCCAGCATCTAAATAAGCCGACATTTGCGATGGACCCAAGGCCCGACCGGGGAGCCCACAAGGTACAACCGTCCTTAACTGTCTTTATAAAAAATAAAAAAATCGAACCGGCTGCTGATCTGACAGCAGAACGGCTAAATCTTGCTTTTAGTGTTCCTCTTCAGCCGCACCACATCGTCTGCTTAAGTTCGATTTTTAGTGGCGATTTGGTACCTATCATCACTACTTTAATGTATTTTTAAATAAATTTATTCCATTTAACAGCAGAATGAAATTTGAACAAAGTTAAAATGTTATATAAAATAAATAATAACATTATTATTTTATTAAACGTAAACGTCTCTTAATATCGATTTAATACCTTAGTTTTATGGTACTTTATCCATTGATGTCGAAAAAATTGTTCTTGCCTCTAATTTTATCTTCTGTAGGAGTTTTTTTTAAACAAACATCCTTTGTTCATTATATTTCATATTCTTGTCCATTGGACTATTGGTAGGTACTGTGACAATAATAGTTACCTACCTTGCTAAAAATGTTTAGCTGAAGTTACCAATAACTCGTTCACCGACACATCCGTTACTGCAAAAAGCAGTGTTTTTTTACATTTTTTGACTTAATGACGAAGTCACATTTTCATAGTTGGTTACTTTTATTTTCGGTGTTGGTAGGCTTGTTCTTTTTTAAAGTTTCGCGATGCCCATGCTTTAAGGATATTTTTATCAATATTATTGTTATATTTAGATGTCCTTTTGAACTCTCTGTTCGATTTTGTGCCTGTGAAATCTTGCCTAGGTAATTCAAAAAAAATAGAATTATCGTCGATTTTGGCCATAGCAAATGTGTCCTGTGGAAAATATATTATGCAATTTTGCGACATTGTTTTACTTAATTGACCATAATTTCTAAAGAAAGATGCTAAAACACGCAAAACTTCCCAAATGAATTAACAAATGTATCCAAATTACTTTAGCATTGAGATACACTTTCAATTTAATTTTGTAATTTTTTAACTTCGTCAAAATCAGTCTTGCTTTCATTCCGCATACGTTACTCCATGTTTTTTTAATCCCTGCTATTATTATAAAAGTCAGAATTTGATTCTGTTTACTAAATAAATAAAACACAAGTACCCTGTTGTGTTTTTTCTGTTTCTGGACCGATTAGAAACGTAAGCATAAGCGTGTACTTATGGTTTTTTTTCTTAGACCTCATAAGACAAAACTAACGGAAAAAACATAAGTGGGCACTTGTGTTATTTCATGTTAGTACTTCTATTATGTTACTACTTACTTTACGACGTAGAAACAGTTTTTTCTAAATAACTAATTTAAATAAATATAAAATGGAATACTATGCAATGCATAAAATATTTACAATATTGTTTTATTCATAAACAAAAGTTTCTACCTTATATTTCGAATTTAAGTTATGTTGGCTGACGTGCAAAGTTTTTTGGCTTTTTCTCGAAACTAACTTTTTGGCATTTATGGTTTTTTTCGTTAAGACGGCAGTACTGAGCGTTAGCGATTTGCAACTTAGATAAGCACCCCGGTGCTTGTGATGGTACCTAGATACCGATTTTATCGCTCATTGTGCTACGCGTCACTTTCGCGGTTACATATTTGTCTTGTTTGCTAGGACGACAAACTATATCGCGTGACCATCAAGCCTAAAGCCTACTTTACACCTCTGGTTCTAGGTAGGTGAGGTAGGTACCTACACACCTTATGGTGCGTTCAAACTAAAAGAGAAAGAAAATTCGCTGTTCTAACCTCCCACTCTACGAAATTCGATCGGTACACAAAACGTGATTGGTTGATTTCGTAGAACGGGCGCTAGAACAGCGAATGCTCTTTTGGTTTAAACGCACCTTTAGTGATCTGCCTTCGTTCTAAGTTTTTCGCACAATGTCACAAACACTATTACCACCGTCCTTATACAATCTCTACTAATTATGAAAACTTATATATTTTACTCTAAGTCCAAGGTCTGAGTAGACGCTCGACTTTGGTGTCCGGCGAATCGTCCATGTTAAACAAATGGGGACTTATGCGCGTGACCTGAATGCGCTCGGTTCAAATCCCTTGAACGTTCGTCGCGCCGCTGCCCGCCCCGCCAGAAGTGCCACTCTACGCTCGCCACTCAGCGACCCTACTGCGAACTTCAAAGTTCGTAAATTTTGGAGATTTTTCTCTATCACTCCAATGAAGGCGTCATTAGGGCTTGTCCAGTCGAAGACAAAATTAGGGGTATACAAAAACGTTCAAAAATATGTCCCAGTGCACTCTAATTCTGTGTAATAAGAACGTCGTAACATATTTATGAACGGATTCTTTCGATACTTATTTTTGCACTTGACTGTCCATTAACCACATTATACTGTATAGGGGGAGGGGGGGTCAAGAATAAATCACCAATTATCACCATAGGAGACGGGGAACCATCGGACAAATCACGTGTAATTTTTTGTTACTATTTGCTGAACTGCATTTTTTTTAAACACCTAAAATATAACCAGGTGTCAAGCCCTGTACTAAGTTTTAAAACTTGGTGAAAATGTTATACCCCGTAGTTAACAATAGGTTTTATCCCCATCACGTGTGCATTATTAAGTACGTAAAGGCAAGTGTTATTAAGAGCACTACGTAAGTTGGCAATAAATTACACGTCATATTGGCTAGGGGGGGGCCTGAAAATATCACCAAATATCACTATGAGTAGGCAAAAATTGTATGATGTGATCAATGGACAAACCCTTAGAGTGACAGAGACAAATCCCCGAAATTTACGAACTTCGGTGTTCGCGGTAGTAGGCCAGGATGCTTAGCCAAGTTGCCAATCGCTAGCGCTTCATCGTCAATCGTAAGCGAAAGGCAGCTAACTGTCTTTGTCGCAGTAATAAGAAAGAGTGACAGAGAGGGAAAACTACGATACGCTAGCAAGCGCTAGCGATTGGCAACTTGGCTAAGCACCCAGGTCTTACACTAACCTTCTGTGTAGCCTCGAAGTAGACGTCAGTGTACACGCTATTCGGCAGGATCGGAGGGAAGGTAGGCAGCAGCTGCGCGCATGACACCGCGCGCTGCTTATGCCAGTACATATTATAAAACGTCTCCACTTTGTTGCGCAGAGTAATCGGGATCCCGGACTTCGACTGGGTCAGAAAATTGTTGAGATAAAACTTTTCGTGCATAAATTTCTACGTGCATAATATATGATTACTGCACCGTAAATTTTATTATAGAAGTGGAAAGAAAGGGCAAATGTAATGTTTGGATCAAAAGCGCTTGCTCTACTACTACCTATGTACAGTCGCCATCAGATATATGGTAGCGGTCGAGGTCCCCAAATAAATCGGAGCAACGTAAAATTTCAATAAATTCGTTACGTGACAAAAGGGCAATAAATTAGAGGCGTGTAATTCGTCACAAATTTAGGAGCAACAACTTTTCAATGAATTCGTAACGTATAATTAGGCAAAAATATCGGAACACAGAGATAATCAGAAATATCTGAGCAGTCAGGGTGGTCGTAAATATCTTAACATTTATGGAAAATATACCTTAGTGTCATATACGGTTACCTATCATAAAGTCGAAAATTGTAATGTCGAATATTAGTATCCCGAAAACGTTTCCCATTTTATTAATTGGCCTAAATTTTGTTTGCCCGAAAGTACGTTTCCCAGTTTATTATTTACCCCCTTTCTCAATTAGCAGCAATTTTATTTCGCTTATGATTCGAATCAACACTCGTAAAAATTCCGAAGTATCATTTGCCAACTACTTTTTTTGGCATAAAGTATTTTGACCGAAGTATTATTTCCCCCCCTATCAAACAATCGAATTCATTATTTCGAATAAACACTTGTTAAAATCCCGAAGTATTATTTGCCAACTACTTTTTGTGGCGTCAAGTATTCAGACCGAGATATTAATTTTCCCCTTATATCAAAAGACTAAGACTCCAAAAGCAAATAAAAGCAAAGCTCCCGCCTTAGTCTTCTAACCTAACCTATCCGACTCGGATCTGCCCCGGGAGGGGGTATATATCGGGTGGCATAATGTTTTTATTCCGAAAAATTTGTCTCATAATAACTTTACGCCGAATAAAATGAATGGCATAAACATTGTTGCGCATATTTTTGTTATGCCTAAATTGTTAATCCTAACTTGGTTGTTCCTAAATATTATTTGTCCTAATGATTTTCGTGTTTTATGTATATGTATCGAAAAATTATTGTGCATAATGGTGATGTTCCTACTATTTAATGTACTAAAAGTGATTACCTACCTTTAAAAATATTTTTTTATTCCTTATACTTAACTATTACTAAATAATTCGCCCTGTTGTCCAAAGAATTTAAGTGAGCAATTTTGACCTGGGAACCGGTCGACGAAGCCCCGCTGCGCGGGGCTTCTATTTCCGCTCTAAGGGATAAAAGGTACCTAACGAACCTATCCAGGTTAAGGTAGGGGAGGTTCAGATGATTTCTTTTTTAATGCGGGGGGCTTCGCCCCCCGAGCCCCCCTGGTGGGGGGCTTCGCCCCCCCGGTCCCCCCTTTTTTTGGTTTTGTAAGTATGAGGATGTGTAAACAATTTATTAAAAATACTTAAGTATTTAAAGACTACGCCATTCACTCCGCCCTAGCTTCGAAACCTAACCAATCCACGTCGGTTTTACCCTGGTTTACTTAAACATTTTTTTTAACCAATCACCCTGTTGTTCAAATGTTTTGCATGTTGTTATTAAAATGCCTTTTTGAACGAAATTTCGGACATGATAAAAGTAGGCGCAGTGAAAATTGACAGTTCGAGTAGTAGGGAAAACAATATTTATTACAATGAAAATTAGGATTAAAAATGATATTTCAATTACACGTAGCATCGACATAGCATCGATGGTAACCTATTGAAGTTTCGAAAATCCCTTATCCGATTTTCACTTGTCCGACAATCGTTCTTCTGGTTATTGATATAAGGGAAAATTACATTTCCGATTTATGAAAAGGTGGTTACCAAATCGATTGTCAAATAAAAATGTTGGTTACCGTTGTTCTGGTTACTGATATAAGGTAAAATGACATTTCGATTTCGCTTAGCATCGGATTTATGAAAACATGGTTAACAAATCGGTTGTCAAATAATAAATTTGGCAACCGTTCTTCTGGTTATCGAAATTCGGGAAAATGATGATGTGGGATAGAAAACGAGGACCATTTCAAAAAATATGGTAAACAATGTACATGGATTATAAAAATTCGAGGAACCGTTTTCGGACAAGTGAAAATCGGACAAAGGATTTACGAAAGTTCAATAGGTTACCGTCATATACACATCGCTTTAAATTCTTTATGGTCAGCCACAAGTCTTGACTAGGTTGTCAATAATTTGAATTTAGAACAGAGTGGTTTGTTGTGACGTTCTTCGAAAAGAGTAGACATTTGTCATCGTGACAAATATATTTCTGTCTCTTTCGCAAATTGGACAGATATTATGCCTAAATCATTAAAATGAGTTATCTAGTTAACCGCTGTTTTGACGTATTGCCAAAATTGGCAAAGGTAGAACAAGGAGCAAAGCAAAATTTCGTGAGAAGATGTCGGGTACTCGGCGGTGGCGCAATAAATATTTCGAGTACCTAATAATTATATTGAAGTAGGTATTATTAAACAGCGTTTACAATGGGATTTGAAAGTACTGTTGACACAACAGTGTATAAGTCAATCAAGAATATATTCATAGTCATACAGGGTGGCCAAATAAGATATAGGTATACACTTTATTTTTGAAATTTTATTCTATATATAACACAAAAAATATAAAGTATCACTGGTTAAATAAAATTATTTTGGATCGATAATTACACATGGAAAATAATCAGACAAATATCCACCTCCAGTAGCATCGCAGATGCCAATCCTTTTCATCGCATTTTTCATCACTTTTTCTCACATTTCCGGCGTTATTTCAGTGATCGTGGTTCGATTATTTTGTTTTAATTGCTAAAGGTTCGTTGGCCAATTAGAAAAGAGAAATCCTTTTAAATAACCCCACAAAAAAAATCAGGAGCTGTCAAATCAGACGATCTTGGGGGCCAGTTAATGTCACCTTTTTATCACACTTGCTGTCTAAGTGCGCCATTGCTTGCATGCATAGCGGGAGTAATAGAAAAGTGAAATTACCTAGGGAGTAATAGAAATGTCAGTACGTCATTTATTAATATTTTGTCTTACAACTTATTTTTTTGAAAGAGAAATTCTGAAACTGTAAGACGTACTAAGTAGTATTTGTTTTTAGAGACCATAATTATCTGTCATCGATTTTGATAAAAAAACTGCATTTATACATTAGAAACAAAACGTGTTGAATATGTGAAAACAATGTATTTTATACATTTTAGACATCATGCTTCTTAGGGGATATGATCCCTAAAAACAAATACCACTATTTACTGCTTTAAGACCTACACAATGGATATCCGAATAGAAATAGTGCAGATAAGTTTATTATTTCAAAACAACCGGATTCGATTCCCCTGCTGGGATTTTTTTTTTCAAATATGTTAATGCAGTTTTTCTGTTTATTAAAATCGATGACATGGTTCCTTTCGTATATCCGATAGTTTCAGGCATTCCCGTACTGACTGATTTTAATGAGCCACCCTGTATTTTAGTAAAGCAACAATAGCATAAACATATATATATACATAATATCATATATGTATAATATCACTGTTACTGATGTTAAGCCTCCGCAGGCTACGTCTACCGCTTACTATCGGACGGTCCGTGTGCTTGTTTACCACCAACATACAATTATCACTAATAATAGTAATAATACCCACACGTGCGAAAAGGAAATTCGTAACTCATGTAGATTTAAAGCACTCCCTTCGGACGTGCTTTAATTTCTCTCCACTCGTTCCACTCCAATTAATTTTTATCGCACTTGTATCGTAATTTACTATTTTACGTTCGAAAATTCGTTACAATTGTCACAAGGCTTAGAACGATTCTCGTAAATTCTTGATATGAGGTTCGACCTAAGTTGGAATTTCGCTACAATTGTCGTATTTTTGTGACAATATATAATTTTGCTTTGCTTAAAAGACGGTATTTATTGTTGATTGCTAAAAGTTTTTGCAATATATTTCAAACACAAACAACCACACGGCACGTCTGATGATAAGTGGTAACCGTAGCCCATGGACGCCTGCAATGGGAGAAACAGTCAATTTACAATTCTCGGACTTGTCACCGTGGTAAAATAGGATCCGCAAATGACTTTTAGGTATTCTGTTCACCCTTTATACTTTTTTAGTTCCGTTCAAATAAATCATTTGCTAGCTTTACGATTTTATTTAAAAAGTCCCATATTAATATGATTACTTACATCAATAAAAAATCAAAATTGAATTTATGCATTTTTCAATAATGATGCTTCATTTACTCACCCACAACAGTGCCGTCGAAATCATCTTTGACATTGACAACTTAAAGTAGTAGTAGTGACAAAATAGTAACAAATGAAAATAGACTATGTAACGCAGACTTAAGGTGTATTTCCTATAAATGTTCCGATCTTTATGATCATCCTGGCTGCTTCGATATCTTTGAGTCATGTTCGTTCCGATATCTTTACCTACTTGTACGTTACCAATTTATTGAAAAGTGACTGCTCCTAAATTTATGACGAATTACACGCTCCCAAATCATTGCTCTTTTCTCACGTAACGAATTTATTGAAATTTTACGTTGCTCCGATTTATTTGGGGACGTCGACCGCTACCATATATCTGATGGCGACTGTACTCCGTTAATAGAGCGTAGATAGTGGCTTTCAACGTGCTCGCAAATTGCAAATGTGATAATGTTCAAGACGAGAAGGTCTTATATTTCAAATGTTAACAAATAGAAAGCTAAGATAAAGTGACCATCACAATGAGGATGATCCTCGAAATTTGCAGATTTACAAGTTGAAGAGCCGCAGAATGTAATCACGCACCGCTCACGCTGCCGGTCCTTTGACTTCCGCACGAAAACCGCCATTTTAGGGAGCGCCTAGTAGCAATGGCAGTGACATGAGAAGTATCGAGCTTATAAACTCGTTCAGCTCACTTGCTTCAAGACCAATATCAAGTCTAGCTTAACTCATCGAATCCCAAGCATTTGAAGAGCTTATTTACTTCCGTCATCATATGATCACCACCACCACCAATACTGAGGAGGCCTACTACCACCAGTTTCGAAATTCGTCGATTTTGAGGATGTCTCTGTCACTCCAAAAGGGTCATTAGAAGGACAGAGACAAATCCTCGAAATTTGCGGATTTCAAAGTTGAAGAGCCGCAGCACTGCCGGTCCTTTGACATCCGCACAAAAAGACCCCATTTTGGGGAGCACCGAATAGCAGTGGCATGAGAAGTATCGAGTTTACAAACTCGTCCAGTCCACTTCTAAGCCCACATCCCTGCTCACTTCAGCTTGTAAATGAGGAGTGTCTTTTCAAAAGGGCTTATTTCTACTTTGTTAATAGAAATTATTTCTCTTATGAAAACAGAAAAAATAACCCTTTTTGACATAGTGGAAATAAGCCCTTTGGAAAAGACACTTCTCAAATGCTTAAGTACCAATACCAACTCTAGCTTAATGTTGTTGCTACTCCTCCTACCGTCGTTGTAATAATCGCGGGACAATGACTGGGTTGAAACACTCCCCGGAGAATCACCCTTTAGCAGCTTGCTCACAAACTCATGATGATCCGGTACCGCGTGCGAAATCCTAATGAGTAGCACATGCCTCTCTTTCATGAATATGGCAGCCTCGTTGAGTGGGCGTATTGCGCAGGTATCACCCTATATAAATATCTACATCTTTCCAGCTTATAGCTTTGCTTCAAAACTTGCATCACTCGATGAGGAACACCACAACTGAGCCGGACTACTACCGCCATTTTCGTCCTCCAAAGACGTCATTAGAGTGTCAGATACCAATTTGCGGATTTCGAAGTTTGCGGTAGAGCCGTAGAATGTAAACACACACTGTCGGTCCTTTGACTTCCGCACAAGAAAGCACCATTTTGGGGAGCCCCAATGGCAGTGGCATGAGAAGTATCAACTACGAACAAATAAAACATGGAAGCCGCACACCATACTAAATTGCCTTTCAAAAACGGCCCTGAATTTTAGTTGACTAGTGTCACTCCCTGTTCAATGCATCACGGCAATGAATTTGAATGTCAACCTTTAAAAACTTAAACCGTCATTTAAAAATAGTTGTGATTGGTCCATCAAAGTTTTGATTGGCGATATTCAATAAACATTTGTCAAAGATGTTGCGCCGAAATATGCGCGGTTCACGAAAAGCTCTATGTCCTGCCCATCTTGGCACAATTGAACAATTGGTTTTGGGGGCATTCTTGAGCTGGCGTTAGACGTCCATGTTATATATGGTCGCAGAGTATCAAGTTTATAAACTAGTTAGCAGCACCCTTTAGCAGCTTGCTCACCAAATCCCTCATGATGATTCGGTACCGCGTGCGGAAGCTCTCCTCGGCTCGCATACGCACGCTGATGACGGAGGAAAGGGCAGCCACCGCCGCGCCCGACACCAGCAGGATGCCGGTTATCATCACGAGGAGGAACACCACGCGGTCAAGGTCCTTGTTTACGTCTCCAGGCGGTCTGAAAGGTGGAAAGAGCTATGTACACTGAATTAGCTATTTAAATAACACACACCTCAAGGTGCAGACCATAAGAGCATTCGCTGTTCTATCCCCCACTCTACGAAATCAACGAATAACGTTTCGTGTAACGATCGAATTTCGTAGAGTAGGGAGATAGAACAGCGAATGCTCTTTTGGTCTGCATGCACCTTTGGGTACGCTTTGTTGGTGCATTCTACGAAAACGTCTACTTTGTCGGGATTGTTGGGATCGAAACTATGACAGCTACCTTAGAAATATATGGAAAGTGCGAGAATTCTCTATAAATACAAACACCCAGTTATAAAATTAAGATACACCAAAAATGTATTCGTAACTTTCTTAGATGTACGGAAGAACGGTGTCACGTGGAATGCACCTGTTACCAAGCGGCTTTGCTAGAGGACTACAGGCCTACTACCGCGAACATCGAAATTCGGAAATTTCGAGGATTTTTCTCTGTCACACAAACGAAGGCGTCATTAGAGTGACAGAGACAAAAGCTGGTAATTTACGAATTTCGTTTTTCGCGGTAGAGCCGCAGATCAGAATTGTAAACGAGTCTGTATACACACCCAATAGGGATGAAGATCTTGTTAACGAAGTAAATGAACCAAAGCAGCAAAACGTCATCTCCCACGAAAGAAACGGCAGGGTCTTGATCTTTGACCCGGGACCCTGACTGTAGTATACGGCGTGGACCTCCATCGTGCCCTTCATCATACGAATAGACAAACTCCTGTCAAATATAATAAAATAACAGGTCAAACATGTTTAAAAGGTTAAACTCACGTATTCTTTTGATACGCGCAACAAACAAAAAGTAGTCGCTGCTTTGCCACAACTCGGACAGTGGAGATGAAAATTTATGTGTCAGTTGGCGCAGACCTGTATACACCGTGTTTTTTTTTTAATTCCGTTAAATTTAGCAGGCTGCTTGTTACGTTAATTGGAGGTACCTGATATATTATATAGCTTTTAGTCGAACTTGAAAAAAAAAAACTTTTTCGTTTTCATACATAATAAATGAAATGGTAAGTGTGAGAGAACCTTAAGAATAACACAAAAGTTAATTTCAGGTGACTGGCACGTGTCAAAATAAGTAGCATTAGGATGAAATAAGGGTTGCAATACACTTGTTCAGTCATTAAACTCATTTAACACTCATTAAGAGTTAAGATACTAGTTTCTTAGAGAAATCGATTATTTTTGTCATAAATAAGCTTCCCTTTAATTTAACGGAAATCAATAAAAACACGGTGTATATAACACGTCGAGTCGTCAAACATGTTTACAATTCATTTGTTAAATGTTACATTTGTAAATGTGCTATTTACAATATAGCATTCGATTTATTTTTCCACACTGTATAGGCTGATAAACAGGGCCCGTAATTTTCATGCCGATGACATCAATTTGACGTCACGCTCCATTTAGGGTGAAGCAATGACGTTTAAATAGGTAGACACCCTGTGCGGAACAAGAATATCAAAAAACATGGCACAATATGGCATGAGCTGATTTTGTCCGGTTGATGATAATATCGCTTACTGCTTATTTACTTTAGGATACAAAATTCGTAGAAACTTGTGCTTAATGCCGTAAACATTAAGTGTCAAATCTGCACATTGAAGTCTTATTTAAGTAAAAACTTTTCAAACCTATGATTCTATTTTAATTATGATTAGATGTTATCTGACAGCTCCTGACGGTTGACATCTAAAATGAACAGAGAATGATGGGAGTAGCTTTATTGGTAATTTAAATAATTGTCGTCTGTCACAATGTACACGTATGTGAATTAGGAAGTAGAAAATATCAAAAGAAATATGTTTATTTACAGCATAATATTTGTCATTATTCGCTTCTAAGTACTAAATAATGCTACTTATGCTAGTATTACATTGTAGTAGCTATAGTGAAACCAGGTCAATTAGGACCTGAGGACATGGATAATAATATTTTTCTACTACTGTTTTTTGACATTAACACAAATAATAACCTGCATAATAATTGGTCTGAAGACAAAGACTCTCTATGCAACAAAAACAAATGGTTTTTTTTAAGTAAATAAATACTGGCCATGCGACCATTTTAGAGAAAATAATGTGAAACTTAGCTAAACGAATTAACTTACATACGTTAAAGACAGGTTTAGCAGTAGCTACAATTCGATGCAATCCTTTGCTGGTGGTATATATTTCAAATACCGGAAAATGAGCGGAGCATACGACACTCGCGTGACTAGGCTTATAGTGTGCGTCACGTCGATCTCGAGCTATAATATTGGTCCATAGTACCTAAACGTCGCTGAAGATTATGTGGGAATCTCAAATTAAAATATATTAATAAATACCTGATACTATAAATTCGCTACTTATACAACTTAAATAATCAATACAAATTAAAATGATTTGCCGTAGCTGCATTTTTTTAATCGTCTGACGTCACCATACATTTCTTTTGTAATTTAAAAATTACGTTTTGGGTACCATAAAATATAGTTATTTGTACAACATGAGAGCAAAGTACGTATTTGATGCGAGTGTCAGTTTTGAGTCTTGAGCAAGCGAAAGATTCTTTTATAGAATCACGAGCGTAGCGAGTGATTCTGTAATAGAATCTTGAGCGTAGCGAGAGACTCGAAAGACACGAGATTCAAATAACTTTGCTCTCAAGTTGTACATACAACTTTTCACCTCAGCATGGAGAAAAGGAAAATATGTTATTAAACATTTATACGTGCCATCCCGTTATTTTTTGTTTTTGTTTTACCATTATGTTTGTAACAGAAAGTACATAATTATAACTACAAAAAAAATGAAAGCTCATAAAATTTTATAAAACAGTTATAATTATTTAAAAATGAACTCGTGTCGAATTTCTGAACGCGATTCTGTTCTGACTCGCCTAGTACCACGATATCCGTCCGTTTTAAAACGGCTGTCATTCTCTCTGTCACACTTATATATAAGAGCGATAGAGAGGTGGAATGACGGACGCCAATGTTATGTATGCTTGGTGGTAGGGGCCATATGCCGTTCGGATACAAGGAATCGGGTCCGATAAAACGCGTCGTCTAATACAACTGGCTGAATACGCTAGGATGCCATGAACGAAAAAAAAATGCATATTATGACAATTTATAACGTAACATTTTTCATCTCTGTCTTTTTACTAACAAGTGAAAGAAACAAAAGAAAAAGTTGAAGTCTAAACGTCATGGAAAACAACATTCACTCAGTGAGCAAAATCGCACTTTGCTCACTGATTTCGCGAATCAAAAGAAGTCTTTTCGAGCTGCTGAGGTGAAAAAAATATTATTGACCTAATACTGACTCCTCACATTTTTGTTCCATGACATGTCATTTTATACTAACAAATTAAATTAACTAAAACCATGAAAATACGAGGAATACTCGTAAATGCTCTTATATTATGCATAAAATACACCAAAAGAACTATATGCCATCTTTTTTCCTGACTTTCGCATTGTTTTTTCGCAGTTCTTCGCGGCACATTTTGTCATATTGTTGACAGTCACTACTCGCGGCCCAAAGACGACTAAGCGGCAACCAGCCGCACTGTCATAATTTGCGGCTTAATTTTTGTGCCACTTTTTCCGGCGGACTGTGTATCCCGTTATTATTGTAAATCTATGGGGTGAAGTCATTTGTACATGATTAAAATGATTGACGACTAATGATTAATAATGAACAATAAAACTATTTCGGATCACCCTAAATGGAGCGTGACGTCAAATTGATGTCATCGGCATGAAAGTTACGGGCCCTGCTGATAAAGTAAAGTGAAGGTACCAAATTTGCGGAGATGAGGATCCAGCAGTACCCGCAGAGTACCCTCACAAGGTACGAGTAGTACATGTACTTGAACGCAGTCACTATCAGGCTGCTGTACATCGTGTTCCTGTCCTTGGCCCCTGTGACACAATAAAATATTATTTTTTAGTACAGATGATGAACAATACAGATGGTCAACAAGCTCAGTGATAGATGATCTGTATATTCGTTACTTATACTTGGGTACTTTATTTATCTATGTAGGTTTATTTATATTTATATGTGTATGTGTATTTGTTAAACCAATGTAGCATTGTTGATTTGTGTTTCTTATTTCTTTTCAATGTTGACAATCCTGCACCTAATACAAGTTTCTGTTTGAACCAATGGTTGACTGGTAGAGAATGTCATAAGGCATTAAGTCTGCCATTTGTACTTTTTTTCATTGATTGTGCAATAAAGCTTAAATAAATAAATAAAATAAATGGTGCCTTTTTTAGGCTCTAGTGCAAGAAGTGTGTCATTTTACGTCAGGTCCAAAACTTCGTAGGGCCACCTGCACTAAAAACGTCGTACGAGACACGCGCAAAACTCGCAATCGGTCGTGTTTTAAAACATCGCCACTCGTTTCGATTTTCATGTTTTTCGCATTTGTATCGTAATGTACTAGGTATTTTAGTACAGATGAAGTGGCTCATTTTTCGTCAGGTCGAAAGCTTCGGAGGGCCATAAATGTACTAAAAAACGTCGTACCTACGATCCACGTGCGAAAACGAAATTCGGAACTCGTGTCGATTTAAATCACTCTCTTTGGTCGTGCTTTAATTTATCTCCACCCGTTTCGAACTTCTTTTTTTTCGCACTTGTATCGTAATGTACTATATTATTTATTGAATTATTAGACACAATATTAATTTTATTACGGTTTTTGCATTATCGTCCCACAAAACTGTTGCAACAGTTTGACTGTAGGAGCGGCAGTGTCTTAATTAAGTATTTAAATAATATCGTTACTTAGACATAGACATAGAAAGTTTTTATTTAGCATCACAAAAAGCATGATACAGAGTAGGACAAAAGAAAAAGAAAACTATTTTAAAAATAACCTAAATGTTTAACTTGTTAATTAACATGTACTATATAGTTCCACGGATACCAAAGAGGAGCTTGCCTCAGCATGATGTTGCAGAGTGTTTACTACTCGTATAACGCTTATTTTCAGGCAGACCCTTACAATATGTGTACTTTTGTGTTATTTACCTACTGAGATATAATCAAACTGATATTTATAAATTATAATAATAACTGTAAACCATAATCGTAGGCCACGTCTCTGCCCTCGGCTAGTCTGTGGCCATGAGTAAGCTCATTTCAAATTTTAAAAAAACATACTGGGTAGATCCAAAAGACTGTAACAACAGTTACCAATTCTTTCGTGTGTTTTTAAATGAATCCATCAAAGCTAAGTTTCCGTATGTGTAGCCTAGCCCTGTAGGTAGATATGTGGACGCTTACATTCGTTTAATTAATATAAGAACATATAAAAGAATTGGTAACTATTGTTACAGACTTACAGTCTTGTGGATTTACCCTACTTGGTAATCAAGTAATGCTTCTTTAGAAGTTTCCTGAATTTATTATAATTTCTTTCAAGTCTAATGGCTTCAGGCAAACTGTTTACGTACTATTTAAGTAGTTCTCAAAAAGTTTGTAAATTTCAAATACAAAATACAAATTTGTATGTACAATAACCAATGCTCGGCGGGGGTGAGCTGTTTTCATACTAAATGTCATTGACAATAACTGTACTTTTTGTTAAGGAACTTTAATTTGTAAGTTGAGTTTATATTCAAAGTGCAGACCTGTAAGTTCGTCAGTGCAGTGTAGTTTATTATACCCATTTAATTTTTTTAGTGTCGTGGAACTATCTGTGAGTCCCTATAATAGGGATGATGACTGTAGTTAAAATAAATTATTTAACATTATGCACGACATTATAAACGAAGAAATTATTACTAAGATGTACATTGCAGTAATTTTCGTACAGAAATTCTGTTTAATAAATTGAAAAGAACTTGAAAGAGTAGGTCATTTGGCAGTAATCAAACGTGACGTCACTTTTGAGTATTTCATATAAAATTCCATAGTGATGATCGTTTTGACAGTTCAAAAAAAGATGCTGATTTGACTTGCCTGTCATCATGCCTATTGGCTTCCTGTAACCAGTTTAATTTTATCATTGCGAATTTTAGCCATTGGTTCTTCAAAATGTTAAAATAATAAATTTAGAACACGTCTTCAATATTGATAAAAATTGATAGGCTGTGTCAATGATGACGAGCAAGATCCATCATATTTCCAATCCATTTTTTTTTAAATTAATAGGTACGAAAAGAAAACTTACAGATAATCCGTAGCGGTCGGTGCACTCGTATGAAATAGCATATGATTTTGATGTGAATCTTCTGAAGCTCAGGCACGTAGTGGACATAAGAAAGGATATCCATCGCGAAACCCACTAGAAATGTCAGAAAATTTTGTGTGAGGTGATATAACCCTTAATAGTACAAGGAGAATATGAGTATGTATCTCAGTGACATGGGTTAATTTAATACCAATGAAATTTAGGTACGGATATCGTCCTAATAAAGGATAATTAATGTTTCGAATATGTTTTATTTGTGTCGTAAACCGCCTTCACACCCCGTCGTAACCCCTATATTATACGGTGTTTTGTAACCATATAGGTACAACATGGACGTTTAACGCCAGCTCAAAAATGCCGCCAAAAACATTTGTTCGATTATGCCAAGATGGGCAGGACATAACGCTTTTCGTGACACCGTGCATATTTCGGCGCAACATCTTTGACAAATGTTTGTAGAATCAAAACTTTAATGGACCAATTACAACAATTTTTAAATGGCGGAACATCTTTGACAAATGTTTGTAGAATCAAAACTTTAATGGACCAATTACAACAATTTTTAAATGGCGGAACATCTTTGACAAATGTTTGTAGAATCAAAACTTTAATGGACCAATTACAACAATTTTTAAATGGCGGTGGAAGTTTTTATAGGTTGATATTGAAATTCATTACCATGACACTTGTCAACTAAAACTCAGGACCGTTTTTGAAAGGCGAAGTATGGCGTGCGGGTTCCATGTTTTATCTATTCGTAGACGGTGTTACACCAGGGTGGGTCCGCTATTAACCCACATACAGCAAGTGACCGGTTCACCAGGGTAGTGCCGCGCCACGCAGGTCGCCGTGCTGACCACGTGGATCCCGTACATGTTGTACACCGGTAGCCCTGTATTATACGTTACACCAGGGTCCGCTATTACCCCACATCCAGCAAGTGACCGGTTCGCCAGGGTAGTGCCGCGCCACGCAGGTCGCCGTGCTGACCACGTGGATCCCGTACATGTTGTACACCGGTAGCCCTGTATTATACGTTACACCAGGGTCCGCTATTATCCCACATCCAGCAAGTGACCGGTTCGCCAGGGTAGTGCCGCGCCACGCAGGTCGCCGTGCTGACCACGTGGATCCCGTACATGTTGTACACCGGTAGCCCTGTATTATACGTTACACCAGGGTCCGCTATTACCCCACATCCAGCAAGTGACCGGTTCGCCAGGGTAGTGACGCACCACGCAGGTCGCCGTGCTGACCACGTGGATCGCGTACAACACGTTGTACACTACATCAGCCGTACACATCGAGTCGTAACCCTGTATTGAAACACCGTGTTAGAGACCATTCATTTATCAAAAATGTATGATTTTAATATGAAACAAAAAATTAAAATTATTAGCACCTTTGTAAATACAAATAATCATTTTGAATTGTTACCTAAGGTGCGTTTAAACTAAAAGAGCATTCGCTGTTCTAACCTCCCACTCTACGAAATTCGATCGGTACACAAAACGTGATTGGTTGATTTCGTAGAACGGGCGCTAGAACAGCGAATGCTCTTTTGGTTTAAACGCACCTTTAGTTTTTTTTCCTTTAGTTTCTTACGTAAATAAGTATTTAACGGTCGGTCGGCTTATTCTTATTTTTTTCTTATAATAAAGGGGGAGGAGTCAAAAACTAGCAAAAATAGTCTTACGTAATAAACAAAATGGCCACTTACGTACCATGAGTAGTCAATTATTCGCTCGCACCGATTTATTGAAGCAAACTCGATGGATTTAGGTATCGAATAAAATCCAACGTATCAGTTACTTGACAACTACAGCGGCCCTACCGCGAACTTCGAAATTCGCAAATTTCGAGGATTTGTCTCTCTCATTCTAATGACGTCGTCGTTGGAGTGACAGAGGAAATACTCGAAATTTACGAATTTCGATTTTCACGGTAGAAGACCAGGTACGGCTACAGGGTGCATAGCCAACATGCCATTCGGCAAGCGCAAACGAAAAATCACATGACCTGTATTTTTTTTTTTTTTTTTTTATGCTATAGGTGGCAAACGAACAGACGAATCGCCTGATGGAAAGCGATTAACGTCGCCCATGGACACCCGCAACACCAGAGGCGTCGCAAATGCGTTGCCGGCCTTTAAGGTGGGAGTACGCTCTTTTCTTGAAGGTTTGAAGGTCGTATCGGTCCGGAAACACCGCTTGTGACAGTTCGTTCCAAAGTTTAGCTGTGCGAGGCAGGAAGTTACGAGAAAAGCGCACAGTTGAGGACCGCCAACCATCTAAATGGTGAGAATGAATACATTGTCGCGTAGGGCGGTGGCGGAAAGAAGCGGCAGGTATTAATCCGAACAACTCCTCGGAACACTCCCCGTAGTACATGCGATAGAAAATGCAGAGCGAGGCCACATCTCTACGCAGCGCCAGGGTAATATGGAAATCTTCACGTGACTTTTCGTTCGGATCTGTCATTCTAGTAAGGTCAATGCGGGTAAGACCGTCTATCTGGAAAGTCCGTCTACCAACTGATTTCCGACCCTAATTGAACAGTATAAGATGCATATGACGGACTTTTCTTCAAAATAAATTATATCCGGACTTAGCCGCACTGACCTTACATTTGGGTTATTCCCACCTGTTACCACCAACTTGACACCAGTGGTAACAACTGGGATTTTTTTCCCACCTGTTACCACTGGGAACAACTGTTAAAACTCCCAACTGTTACCACCAAACTAATTATTTTACTAACTAACCAAATATTTTAGTGGCAACTAGTGGGAACAAAAATCCCAGTAGTTACCACCAAGTACTCTGGTGGTAACAGGTGGAAAAAAAATTCCCAGTTGTCACCACTGGTGTCGAGTTGGTGGTAACAGGTGGGAATAACCCGATTACATTTATTACTTTTTTCTTATCGCATGCGCTTGACGATAGGCGTTTTGGCTAGGGACCCAGAGTGAGTAGCCAAGATGCCAATCGCTAACGCTCAATCGTGAATCGTTAACGAAAGGCACCTGTCCTTGACGCACAGTGACAGAGAGAGAGAACTAGATACGCTACTACATGTTAGCTATCGGCAACTTGGCTAGGGGCCAACTGCAACTGCCACTTGCAATTCGTAAAACCGGCTCTTGGGTCGACTCATTCGTTTTTCGTCACGTTCCTAAATTTGTCCGGTTCTGCGTTCGTCACCCATTCTTTATTCGTCACGATCGTCGATGGTCTTTCTCATCTTCGGTCAAATTTGTTGATCGTCTTTATCTTAATCTGTCTCGTTCTTAACTCGTCATAATTTTGTTTCGGCATGTTCGCTGTTAAATCTATGTTTTTCGTAATTTTCAAAGTTTTAAGTCGGTACCAACTTAGAATATTACCAAATACGAAATGACAAAAAACGATTGAGTCGAAATAAGAAAAAGGTCAACAACTTATTATGGTCAAAGACGACAATGACTGCAGACTAACTTGACGAATAAAGAATGGGTGACAAAAGCAGAATCGGACAAATTTAGGAACGTGACGAAAAACGAATGAGTCGACCCAAGAGTATACCGTAAAACCAGGAGCAGGGGTCTACCACGATCTACTAATGCGATTCGGCTTAGGGCCTTCTCTGAATCGCGATGTGTCAGTTCCATAGAATACTAACTGTCAAAACTTGATAGGCACGTTCCATCTATAGAATAACTGTCAAAACTTGACAGGCAGAATCTAAACTGAATCGCATTTAAGAGTTCAAGACGAATAAGCATCGCGATTCAGCGGGGAAACGTTGCCAGCATCCTTGGCACTATGCCACAGGGTCCTTAAGTTTATTGTACCTACTTAAGTGTAAGAAAAATTGTTATGTAATGTTGTTTTTGTAAATGTAACGTTAATAATAGAAATAAAAAGTAACAACGCTAAAAAACTCTAAAAACTCCTTTTGCTTCTTTCAGCCTCAGGAAAATGTTGTTAATATGTTTTCACCACACTGCTCGTAAACACGCTGTTTGTCCTTCAATTTCAGAGCGCAAAACTGTGTTTTAATCTCTAGAGGTTAAAGTATTTTTTTTTTAATCTTCTGGATAGCCTAAAGCTGATTTGTTTATTTTTGGAAGTTGAGGACTTACAAATAAATACCTTCTAATTTGTTATGTTTGAGTTTTATTTCGCATGTTTTCTCGCTTTAGTGTGGTGAAAAATGTTGTGTTTCACTCGGCAGCAAAGGTTGTTCAACTCTCGCGCCTTAAAACCCTCGCATCGCTCAAGATTCCATTTTATGAACCACTCGCTGCACTCGTGGTTCCAATTCTGGAATCTTTCGCTTGCTCGGGTTTCAATATTTGCACGAGAGTTAAACAATCACTTTGCTCCCTAGTAAAACAAATAACTATTCCCTTTCCTCATATACCTTGTATTAAGGTCAGTGTGGGTAAGTCCGGCATATTTTATTTTAAAGGAAAGTCCGTCATAATATGCGTGTCATGCTGTCGAGTTATGGATGGAAATCAGTTGGCAGACGGACTTTCCTGATAGACGGTCTTACCCGCTGACCTTATGCTGCTAACCTCGATTGGATCAATGGTGATAATGGCGACCACCATCATGGCCAGCACTATCAGGCTGAAGAGGAGATTGATCAGGTCGTTCTGCGACAGTTCGCAGATCAGCTCTATGATGTACTGCCGCGTCCACCAGCACCGGTATTCTGGCTGAAGAGGTTTCACATCAGCCTATCTCAGTCCACTGAGATGTAGGCCTCTCCTAGCATCTAGGCAGTGTTGGGCAAAACGCAATTGAATTACTAATTAATAATTACAATTACTAAAAGTAATTGCAATTACAAATTACAATTACAGGGAAAATTAATTGTAATTATAAGTTTCAATTACAATTACAAAATGTATTTATTAATTGAATTAATAATTATGTAATTAAATTACAAAAAGTAATTAATTGCGCCCAACACTGTTGGGCAAAACGCAATTGAATTACTAATTAATAATTACAATTACTAAAAGTAATTGTAATTAGAAATTACAATTACAGGGAAAATGAATTGTAATTATAGGTCTCAATTACAAAATGTATTTACTAATTGAATTAATAATAATGTAATTTGTAATTAAATAACAAAAAGTAATTAATTGCGCCTAACACTGCATCTAGGTATATGCCCATAAGGTACATTCCATGAGAAAGTCGGGTTACGTGACGCCGTTCTTCGCGTACATCTAAAGGTGCATTCAGATTCAGACCAAACGAGCCCCCCACTCTACGAAATTCGATCGTTACACAAAACGTGATTTGTTGATTTCGTAGAGTGGGGAATAGAATAGCGAATGCCCGCTTGGTCTGAATGCACCATAAGAAAATTACGAATATAATTTTTGGTGCATCTTAATTTTATAACTGGGTGTTTGTATTTATAGAGAATTTGTATGTAAGATCTGAAATCGAATTGGAGATCAAAAATGTAAACAAATGGGATACCACCACAAAAAAATAATCGCGAGAGGTGGGTGCAAAAATCATTGAAATATTTATGAAAACTGCGTATTTACAGTCCCTGACGGTACGTATAATTTTTAATTATTTTACTAATTTTTAATATGGGTAAAACATCATTTTTTAATGATATATTTCTCTAGTTTTGATAATATGTAAGGTGTTTAATTTATACTACTGGCAATGATAAGAAATCTTAAACATTTGGTTCGAAGTTATAACAATAACTAGTTTATTCGAAATTTAATATGGTAAGTAACTACACTAAAAACCATTTAAGAGGGTTCGCAACTATAACTATGTACTTAAAAAATCAAAACAAGATGGTGCTCCAAAGGTCTGTTTTATGAATTCATAAAAACTCATAAAATTTTGCAATACAAAGTACATTAATACAGATTTTAGTATTTTTAACTACAAATCAACCGTTTTCATTCTTTAATCGAAATGGATTCGTTTGTAACTATAGATGAAAACTGGAATTCGTTCCCCAACAATCCTAAAAATTAAAAAAAATAGTTTTAAAACATTCGTTATGTTGATTATTTACATCATTGTAATAAATTTTCGAGGTATTATTTTATTTATTTTTGTAATCAGGAACCGTTTTTTATAGTCATGCTCAAAAATATGTTAACGATTGTGATACTTGTGCATCGAACATACTTTGACTTTCGCGTATTTACATCTACACATAAAACATTGTCTTAGGTTTAGTACCTGTAAGATTGAATAGTTGTAAGTGTGGAAATAAATAAAATAAAATAAAGAACCACCATCAAAATGCGACGTTAATTTACAAAGGTGTATACCCCTGGAATGTCACTTGAACATTGACTTTATAATGTCATGTCATTGTCATAGATTGTTTACATTTTTGATCTCGAATTCCATTTCAGAGCTTAATTGTATGTATTGTATTCTCGCACTTTCCATTTATTTCTAAAGTACTTAACTGTCATAACCGTCACGTTTCCAACAAAGACGACATTTTTTGTGGAATGAACCAAAATTGCCACGCTGGGGCAAGTGGATTGGCGATCGCAGTAATGTATCCACTATGATGACGCTGCCCATCACCAATCAAATCAAAGGATGGTTAGTTACACGTCGATCCCTTAGTCGACTCTTACGACACCCGCGGGAAGAGTTAGGGTGGTGACAAATGTGTTCTTGCTGGTGACACGATTTGTGAATCCTTAACACTTTCATTGCGGACGAGTGCTACGTGCTACGCTCGTAGCCGATCCCGTGATTTTTCCGCTTTGTAGGGAAAATGGACCTCCCACAGAGAACTCCCCTCGGGAGTTCCCCGCGCTCAAAGTGTTAATTCATAAATAGGGGATGGTCGTGTGTTGAAGACTACTTTCGCTGTGGCTGTGTACACTTAATTCTGTGTGCGAATGCGAACCATGAACTGACGCCGCATTATTAACGCGGACTTACTTTCTATTCTTCCTAGTAGGTACTCGCGTATTGGGGATTGGGGGCAAATATCTGCAGTGTTATTCACTAAGGAAACCGCCTTGCTAACAGCGCTGTGTCAGCGCTGCGGCAGCGTCGAGCCTAAAAATGGTATTCACTAATGCACTTTAAACTACACTAGCGCTCGGCGACGAATGCGGCGTGAGCTGGAACTACACTGCGTCGAGTTACCGCCTACAGTTCGACGACGAGCTGTTCTACGTTAGTGAATACCATTTTTCGCAGCGCTGCGCTCTACGTCGAAGTGAAGGCTGTCTCGTCGTCGAACTCGTTGACGAACGCAGCGTCGAATGTGTGAATAAGAGAATAGCATAGCTGAACACGCGTCTATAGTTCCGGTATTAAAGGGTGTTCAGATATTTTTGAACACTCCGGACACCACGATATATCAGATGGCGACTATCCAGTGTTAAGGCTTACTTCATATTGAATCTCATCATCGCTGCAACACGGGCTTTTGCTTCTTAATAGTTCTGCACACTTTTTATACATTTTATTGCGATATCACTGTTGTTTTGAATGATAGCACTTTAAATGACTGTCAGTGTCACTGACATTTGACATACGATTTTTATTTTTTTATTTATAAGGCTAAAATCTTGCTTCATTAGAAATAGAAACTTCTTTTAAGAAAATGTCAGGGTCGCGTTTTATAAAGTTACATTTTACAATTTCGCTGTTTGCCTGATTTGTTAGACCTGTACCCCAAAAGCATAAAATTGTTGTAGTAATTCACCGAATCGCATTTCACCTTGAATGAAAAAGATATCACTAGATTTTTTTACTTAACGCACTTTTTCGTGTAGCTTTTGACATTAGTAGAATTACATTGTAGTATTAAATTTTTTGTATAGTATGTTACCGTAGACGCATTTCGCCGTGATCGACTTTTTCGCGTAGCTTTTGACATTAGTATAATTGGACGTAGTTACACAATAACGTTCCAACCCACAAGTCACCCAAAATTGAGTTAACGCTACTGGGGAACCTTATTTGACATATTGCATCGTTTACACTGACTCGCATGACTCCTCGTGGCTTAGTTTTAAAAATACAATTTTATCTTATTGTTCCAAACCACACTATTACCGAACTGAGCAATTCATAAAAAAAATAAAACGTAACATGTTAAGTGAAACGTTTTTAGTAAATACTTATCATTAATATTACTTTGCATCAACGTTTCAATTAACTTGGAACATTTTAACAAAAACCATATCACACTGGTACTTATGCAAAAACTGATTCATGTGGGTTGAAACGTTTTTGCATTATCTAGTTATTACATACTTCATAATGTTTCAATTAACTTGGTACTTTTTAACAAAATTTATATTGTACTGGTGTCCATGCAAAAACTGATCCATGTAGGATGAAATCTTTTTGCGTTATTCATATATTACTTCAGGTCCTGGTGAAAAACGTTCTATGTATTTTGGATTATTTTTCAAAACTAACATGATACTTAAGGCCTTACATTCAGGGTCTCATGTATTTTGTAACCTTTTAGTAAATGCATTTTAAGATGATTTCTTGCAAAAGATGATCCAAGTATGTTTGTAACTAATTTGCTAGTTAACAATGGTGGGTACATCTTAGCATTGGTATCATTGCGAAATGCGAACCTTTTGAAATATGAGCTAGAGGCATTATAGATAGCAAAAGAACACACATGAATACATGTTATATTTACAGCCAGGAATGACATTAGCCAAAGTGTACGATATACAGGAGTATACACAAAAGTATGTTCCAGTCTGGGTCGGGGTCTCCAAAATGTCCGTTTTGTATGCCTCAATCGCTTCTTCAGTCGTCTGGTACCGTTGACCACGAAGTCGTTACTTGATTTTTGGAAAAGTAAAAAAATTTTTCGTGCTTAAGTCTGGACAGCACGCGGGTGTTCCAGAATTTCGATGGTTTGCTCTTTTAAAAACGCAATTATTTGTCGGGCAGTGTGCGAGCTCGCATTATCGTGGTGCAGTAATATACGACGCTTAGGATTATTTTTTCGAATCGGTCCGATAATTTCTGGTAAACAAACAATGGTATACCAGTCAGCATTAATCGTTTTACGATCCTCGAGCACGATGGTGGCAATGTGGCCACTTTTCGCCACAAACTTGGTGACCATTTATTTCTAAGTGCTCCGTGAACGTATTGTTTAGTCGGTTTTGCCTCATCTTGGAATACAAAAACAGGTGACTGCTGTTTAGAATCGGGATCATAGGCATATATCCAAGATTCGTCACCACTGATAATGTCGTAAAAAAGTTTGAGTTTCCTTTGTTGAATTGCAGCAGAGTTTTGCGACACCATTGGACGCAAGCCGTTTTTTGGTCTTTACTGAGTAAATGTGGTATCCAGGGTGAGATCAACTTTTTTACGCCTAAGTGATCATGCAAAATACTAACTCTGAACGCGTGTCCCTGAAATACATAAGGAAGCTTCTATCTCACGGTATGTCGCATGAGTCGCATGACGATCTTCGACGATCAGTTCCCGTACAGCATCAATGTTCTCCTGGGTTACGGCTGTTTTTGGTCAACCTTCACGATACTTGATGTCACCAAGACTAGAGCAACCACCTTGAAATTCTAAACACCACCAAATTTTTTTAATGCAATCACGGGAAGTTCGCAAACTATAGAACTTCACCTCGTATGTGCTTATGGTGGCCTAATAGCAAACCAATAGCTCCGGCAAAGTTAGCTGATTTAAAAACAATGTACCAATACATACCAGAGGATTGTCTCGAATTTTAGAAAACCTTAACGAGCTCTGATGATATTATTGATGATGTTGATGGCTTTGGTGGAGTGCCAGACTTTGATATACAGGGTTACTAAGATGAATAATGATTATAGGGGTTCTGCCTTTTCTCCGAACTTATATCCAACATTTCGCCGATGGTTTACTTTGACAACCAACAACTAGCAAATTTTTGAACAACAACGTTGCATTTGGCATAATTATTATAAAATAGATTATTGTAATGACACAATGCTTTTAGCATGATCATTTTGTCAAATCTTTCACTAAGCCTAACAACTATTACACGAATAACGTTTCGTCAGTGTTTCGTAGTCCTTTTCGTACATGTGGCAACTTTTTACTTGAACTAAGTAAAAAATACACATTCAAACCGATCTTTAAAATTATGACTGCTCATGTACTTGTTTTAGACAAATATATGAAACTCATTCTTCTTCTTCTTTCCATCCTGTTACCCTCTGTTGGGGTGTAGGGCTCGAATCATTTTCCTCCACTGGCTTCGGTCCTAGGCTGTTTGGGTCACCTCATCCCACCCCATGCCCAACACACCCATCTCTTGCTCCACGGAACGGCGCCAAATGAATTTAGGGCGACCACGTTTCCGCTTGCCGGGCATCTTCCAGTTCAGGGCTATTTTGGACATGTGGTTGTTAGGCTTCCTGAGAATATCGCCAATCCAATGCCATTTTCGTGCTTGTATCTCCGTCTGAATGGGTGTTTGCCTGGTGATACTCCATAGCTGAGCGTTTGTGATCCAGTTAGGCCAGAAGATGCGCAGTATTTGCCTTAGCATTTGTTCATAAACACTTGAAGTTTTGCCGTTAGGTCTTTGCGGACGAACCAGGTTTCAGGTTTCGGTTTCGGGAATGAAACTCATTAATTAATAAAATCAATAGTCAAAATATATGTCCAGATTTCTGACTCCTCTAAGCAACTAAGTACAAGCACTTAACCCGTTGTTGTTGTTGTTGTTTAGCATAACCATGTTTCTGAACTTGTCTAAAAAAATACCCTTAAAAAACATTTCACAGTGTCCAGGAGTGTTAGGTGAAACTGCTACCATACAGCGACTGTTTTGTTTTTCCTTCGACATTGCGACCTCTCTTCGGTTTCATCTAAATTACTGTTACTGCCAACTTCTTATTGTTTAGAAACATTAGTACAAAACCGCGTGTAAGCTGTTATTAAAAAACAAAAATATACCTGTCTAAAATTCGCCTCAAATGAAAGTTACATCTTTGTAACGTAAATGATATTATACCAAAAAAATGGTAATTAATAATGATTTAACTAAATGTATATTATACCAACTAAACCATAAATCACATGATTATATGTATTAAAAAAGTTCAAATTAAAAACTAAGCCCAAACATAGAATTGCCAACCATTTAGTTGGGAAATGAAACGATTTCATAAAATTCAATCGGAACATGATCATTCGGCGAAATTACTTTATGCGAAAAATTGGTTGCAATGTAATATTCGTACAAACAATTTTCGGAGATTATTTAAAGAAGCATGATTAAATGTTAATTTAAAAATATATCCGTTTCTATTTGATTTTTGATACTTACTTTGTATCTAGTCATGTGATATATTGATCATGTAGCTATTATGTTTAATATAATTACATTTCTTTTTATTGATTGTTTTTGTTCATTCCTAGGTATCGTAGCTTCGATTCATTACAAAAATATCTTTACTTTCTTCATATAATTCAATGGAAAAACTTCTTGGAACGTTTTTGCAAATTTATTTGAACTCATGGTCCATACAAAAAGTAATTTTTCAAAAACGTTCCAGTACCATTTTACCTAAATATTACCTTTATTTTTCAGACAATATGGAAAATAACTGTAACGTTAAATAAAATAGACATAATTCTACAATAAAACCATTAGTAACGTTCAATATAAGTTTCAGCAAAAAAGTATACAACAAAAACACTAAATTGCATTTATCTCAAAATGAGGTCACTGTGGAATGGAACGTTATTGTGTAACTACGTCCAATTAAATTGTAGAATTATTTTTTTATGTAGTATGTTACCGTAGACACATTTCGCCGCGATCGATGTTTGTTTGGGACTCTAATTAAATTGATACGTTAATTTGATGCTTGCACTAAAATGAAGTATTTTTTTTTATTAACGTTTTGTACTTGTATGATTAAGCCTTAAGTGCTATCAAACTCCTTGAAATATTATATGTTTATATGACTAATGAATAATAGACAATACTCTGTCATTGCGACGTTGAAGTGCGGTAACATTGAATTCCGATATAATAATTAGAGGAAGAAATATATATTCAGAGAAAATAATGGAGAATGAACCTGGATCTGCTGGTGGTAGGTACACGGGGTAGTTTCAAATTTATCGATAGTTCACATGGGGGGGGAAATTTTAATTAGGGCAGGGTACAGACACCGCATCAATAGGACTACTAGACGTCGCCAATACAATACACGATCGAGGTGAAATGCGACTAAAGTAATTAACGATTGCGTCATAACGCGAAAGTTAAATGCACGGTCGAGGTGAAATGCGACTAAAACTAATAACGACTAAAATAATAAACGATTGAGTCACAACGCGATATTTAAATGCACGATCGAGGTGAAATGCGACTAAAACTTACTACTACTACTACAGGCCTTGTACATCTTTGCAGATGATTTAAACAGCGTCTGTTTGTAAAAAGCAACGATTTTCGTGGCTAAATAAGCCAATTCGGGAAAGGCACATGCGTCCACATTTGCGACACACAAATGTTGTTGTTGCGCAATTAATCGCAGCCCCCTGGCGAGCATGCCGCTTGTTGCGCTTATTGGCTAATTCTTCAAACCACGCATCGTCGTGGATTTTTCGGCCTTTTGTGATCGCACGCCTCCAGTCATCACGGTTCTCAGCGAGATCTTGCCAGGTGCGGCAATCGATACCAAATGTAGCCATGTCCCGCTTCACGCAGTCCTTGAAACTAAGCATGGGTCGCCCAACGTTACGCTTTTGAAATGCCACTTGACTCAGCATGATTTGCCTCGGCAAACGAGAACAGTCCATCCGTTGCACATGCCCAAGCCACCGCAAACGCCTCTGTTTCAGCAGGGCCGTAATACTAGGCAGCTGTGCAACTTCAAGAACTTTCTCGTTAGTAACTCTGTCCTTCCATGAAATGTTGAGAATATTCCGAAGACAGCGCATGTGGAAGATATTAAGCCGACGTTCCTGACCAGCGTACGACGTCCAGGTTTCAGCTCCGTACAAGAGTGTGCTCAAAACACAAGATTGGTAAACATTCATCTTGGTTGCTATAGTCAGATGTTTGTTATTCCACACTCTTGTACGCAGCCTGCCGAACGTTGTGGCCGCCCTGCCGATGCGGATATCGACCTCTCTATCAATAGAGAGGTTGCTTGACACGGTTGACCCTAGGTAGCAGAATTTGTCAACCACCTCCAAAGGCACGCCTTCCAGCAGGATCGTCGGCTGGTAAGAGTAACCTTGCGCCAAGATTACGGTCTTCTTTATATTTATTGACATGGAGAACAGATCACAGGCATAGGCAAATTTGTCGAGTATGGCTTGAAGCTCCTGAGGTGTTTTTGCTACGAAGGCTGCGTCATCTGCAAAGAGCAGACTGTCGATAAGTAGGTCTACACGGTTGCGACGAGATTTGAGAAGGTTGACATTAAACAACTTACCATCTGCCCTTGTATGTAAGTTAACGCCCTGCTGCGCGTTGCCAAATGCAACATTAAGTAACAGGGAGAAATATATTCCGAAAAGAGTTGGTGCTAAGACACAACCTTGACGGACTCCTCTCCTCATTTCGAACGCATCAGAACTTTGGCAGTTAAAGATGACGCTGCCCTTCATACCTTCGTGAAAAGACTTCACTAGCTTGAGTAGCTTTGGCGGACATCCAATTTTTTCTAGTGCAAGATAAAGCCCCTCCCTGCTGACCGTATCGAAGGCCTTGTTGAGGTCGACGAAAGCAATCATCAGGGGTGTGCTTTGCTCGCGACACTTCTCTTGAAGCTGGCGGAGTGTGAAAATCATGTCCGCTGTGGAACGCTGAGATCGGAACCCGCATTGAGCCTCGGGATACACGCGCTCAGCAAGACTTTGCAACTTGGTCAGGATAACCTTTGCAAAAAGTTTGCCGACGATGCTTAAAAGGGATATTCCACGGTAGCAGTTACAATCGCCGCGGTCGCCCTTTCCTTTGTACAAGGTCACGATATTTGCATCGCGCATGTCCTGTGGCAATAGCTCCTCTTTCCAGCACACTTACAGCCAAAAAACTTACAGCCACTTGAAAAAATAACTTTTAAGACACAATGCGAAAATTAAATATGAGATCGAGGTGAAATGCAATTTGGTGAATTACTACAACAATTTTATGCTTTTGGGGTACAGGTCTAACAAATCGTTTGCCTCTCTAACGCCGTGGCCACGACATCGGTCTAAGGCGACCGACTTAGCGGAAAACGTATGGTGCTCCCTCTCGTACCCATATCGGCATCCCGCTCCAACTCATGGATTCGCTCGCCGCTGGTCCCCTTAGACCAATGTCGTGGCCGGGTCGTAACGCACATATTGGCTAGAAAGAGAGGCAAACAGCCAAAATTGTAACTTTATAAAACACGACCCAGATTTTCAATAAAACAATTTATTAAACGGTAGAAACTAATACAACTAAAACGAGCTAATAAGAAACATAAAGCATTAAAATATAATTAAAAAACCGGCCAAGTGCGAGTCGGACTCGCGCGCAAAGGGTTCCGTACCATTATCAATTTATTATTAAAAAAATACAGTTAAATCAACCTACTTCAAAAACTATAGGAGGTAATTTAATCAAACCAGAAATCGTTGATAGAGTTTATTAATGTGCATAACATATATTTTTTTTAGAATTTTATATCGCGTAGTTTAAAAAATAAAGGGGGGGGACACATTTTTCATACTTTGAGAGCTGATATCTCGAAAATGATTTGCTTAAATAAAAATGAAATGTATAAACCTTCATATCATTTTCAAAGACCTTTCTATTAATACCCCACACGCTTATATATAACTAAAAAATTTTTTTTATCCCCCAGTTACATGTATGGAGGGCCCCCACCCCAATGGTTTTTTTACAATTTAGTATCATAATCCTGTAGCGGTTCATACAACACATACCCTTACCAAATTTCGTTACTGTAGCATTTATAGTTTCCGAGTAAATTGGCTGTGACAGACGGACAGACGGACATGACGAATCTATAAGGGTTCCGTTTTTGCCATTTTGGCTACGGAACCCTAAAAAAGGGCATTATGAGACATATAAATTTTATATTAATATCAGATATCAGTAACATCACAATCGCTAAAGTGAAGTGGCAGTGGGCGGGGCACATTGCGCGTAGAACCGATGGCCGTTGGGGCGGGAAGGTTCTTGAGTGGCGGCCACGTACCGGAAGGCGTAGCGTGGGTAGGCCCCCCACAAGGTGGACCGATGACCTGGTGAAGGTCGCAGCGCAGGAGTCCGCTGGATGCGGGTGGCGCAGGACCGGTCATTGGTGCAAGCTTTGGGGGAGGCCTATGTTCAGCAGTGGACGTCTTTCGGCTGATATGATGATGATGATGATGATGATGCACTTTAGAACTACCAATTTTTTTTCTTACACAGCCAGTCACAATTTCAAAGGTATCATAGGAAGGAGCTGACATCCATTAGGACAGATTAATGTGTCAATGCACATGGAAAGGTACCTTGTCATGATTCTTAAAATATACCTTATGTGTTCAATTATAAAGTCCATTTTTAACCGTGACAAGGTATCTTTCCATGTGCACTGACACATATTATTAAAAGGTTGTAGTAAAAAACAGAATACATAGATTTTATTCATAAATACTTTATTGCTAATAATTTTATGCTCAGCCTTTCAGTACTTATTGTCTCTCCGGAGAACCGCTTAAGTATATGCAGATACCACTCAAGTATTTGCCAAGTGGTGACAGCAGTAAGAATACATTTGTCACCACCCCAACCCCAACTCCTCCTGCAGGTGTCGTAAGAGTCGACTAAGGGATTGAAGTGTCAGTTACCATTATTTGATAAAAGATTGATGATGGGCAGCAGCGTCATCATAGTGGACACATTAATGCGATTGCCAATCTGCATGCCCAGCGTAGCAATTATGGGCATTTACCTCCTAATGCGTCTATAGGTCTATACGCATAGTTAATAGGAGAGAGGCCTACGTCCAGCAGTGGACTATCTCATGATGCATATACAGTCAAACCTTAGTGAAGGGAGCACAATCTCATTCTTGCTTATAGAGGTTTCTCACTAACCCGAGTTTCTCGCTAAAGCAGGTACATGGGTAGCGTTTCTCTTATAGAGGAACACAGCTATGATAACTATGATAAGTAAAAAAATTGTGCACTATGTAATTAAACTTAAGAAAAAATTAAGTTATTTGCTCATCCGGTCCTCCAGTGACCCTAGGCCTGGCATGTGTCTCGAATTGGCATTGCCATTCAGCGAGGCAACGCAACCAGCCTTATGGGCACTTTGCGTAGTGGCAGTGATGTGGGGGACATTTGTATAGGTATATAGTTTAGGTCCAAGTAGTTCTTAAGGTAGGTTTAGTTTAGTGTAGTATAGTTTTTGTTTTTATTTTAATGTTAATTATTTAATGTATTGCGAAAACACAAATCAAATTATTTATTAACTAAATATTTTGAATGGTACTTTTTATTTTTCCCAGTAATCACACTACTTAATACTATATAAATTATAAATATTAGATGTCATATACATATACCAAAGAAAAACAACCAAGATTACCTAATGTCCGAGGTGGGGTGTGGGTGGTTCTTGTCTAGAAAACTGTAAAGTATTCTAATAGGAGGTGCAAGCATGTATTGCTTGCCCTAAGAGAATGGTCAAATTGCATATACCCGAGAAATTTGACCGGTGGTTGCTAAGACTGAGTGGCCGAGGGGCACAGGCATCAGCCGCGAAAGCTGAGTATGCGGGTTCGATCCCCACCTCGGACATTAGGTGATCTTGGTTGTTTTTCTTTGGTATATGACATCTAATATTTATAATTTAATTATTAACATTGTTTTAATGTAATTTTATTTACAACTTATTTTCACTTTCAAAAATCTGTCAATTTCGTTTGGGGTTCTGTATTTGCAAGCAGTACCCATCACTTCACAGTTCATTTTTTGATCTTCTCACACTTTGAACATCTCCACATAATAATAATAATTATTATTATTATTTATTAATGCACAGGCAGGTTATAGCTGATATGTGCATATCAATGTCCACTTGTGTTTTGTTTATTTAGAAAATGTTTATCTAGTCTGTTTTTAAAAGAGCCATTTTAAAAAGCTGTAATTATGGCACCACTGATACAAATGGTACATTATAGCGGCCTAAGCACATCTTTTGTTTGACAGCGACTCGCAGCTACCTGTCTCCTTTCAATAGTATTGATTAAAAAGAGACATGGCTGTGAGTTACTGCCAAACACAAGATATGCTATCCTTCTAGTCATGTTAGTGGAGTTCGGTTCCATAGATAGAGTGACCAACATCACATCACATCACATCCTATCTCAGTACACTGCTGGACGTAGGCCTCTCCTATTAACTATGCATATAGACGCATTAGGTTAGGAGTAAAGCCCATAATCGCCACGCTGGGTAAGAGGATTGACGATCACACTAATTTGTCCACTATGATAACGCTGCTGCACATCATCAATCATCTATCAAAGAATGGTAAGTGACACTTCAATCCTTTAGTCAGCTCTTACACCTCCCGTGGCGCGGGAAGAGTTGGGGTGGTGACAAATGTATTCTTACTGCCGTCACCACACGGCAGAGTAGGATAGGGTGACCAAAACTACCTGTACACTAAGCCTCCTGCTTATAAATCGCCCCCGTAGCGGTCCCGTGTCGCTGGATGGAACCGCTTGGTCTGGCTTACTGCCGCGAATTACGAAATTCGTTTTCGAGCATTTATCTCTGTCACTTCAACTAAGAACTTTGCAGATTTCGAAGTTCAGGCAGACGGTCGGAGGCTTTAAGTTCGGATGAATCTTGCAGGTTCTTCGCCATGTTTTACAATAAAATAAAAGACAAAAGTGTTACAATATGGTAGGTACCTTAGTGTAAAAAAGAGAATCGTTAGACACAATTATGCATGAAAATAAAGAAAAAAGAAAACAAAAGAATTTGTTAACATAAACAGCAAACAAAACATTGGAATTTGATTTGACGTTTGATTGACGTTTTCGGCCAAAGTTCGTTTTGAAACCAACATAGAAAGCGACTGGTATTTTTACAGTTACACTTTGAAAACTTATATTTACTTTAGTTACGTTATGTAACAACTTATTCACCTCTAATTCTTGTTTTCGACAGTTGAAAAGGCTTTGATATCAGCCGAATCATTTGGATGTGAAAATGAAACTGAAGTAGAGCATTACAAAATATGTGTTTCTGAAGTGATTCTGAATATTGTCGCGCCATCGCACTTACGTCAGCACTCAGCAGTGTTTATTTTATTTATTCATAGTTGTGAAGTTGGTATCTTGTTGTGATAGTTTGTGCTCTATTAATAAATAGAGAGATACATTTTCCAAACGGTTTTTAGGATTCAGGTAGTTATTCGTAAGTTGTTGTTTAAATTCAAGCAGCAAAGATCATTAGACAGTAAAAATACCAGACGAAAAGTTACCAATCCCGCTTGCCGGTAGGTATGGTATAAAGTGTATGAATGACTTTTAATGTACGTAATACCTATCAAACCTACTCCCAGTAGGTGCCAGTAGTGATGTGCCTCATGTAGGTTTCCGATCTTTATCGATATTTTGTTTGAAAATGCATTTCCTGTCTAGGTACATTAAAAGGTTATGGGCAAGGCAATCAATATACACGGTGGAATTTAATCGGTGAACAGGAACCCATTTTTCTAATTCAGTAATCGATGGCGGTCACGTTTATGTAGTACTTAAGTGGAACCAAGTTTTTTTTAGCATAACAAATTTTTATGTTGAAATTAAACTTTAATTAAAATTTATTGTCACCCTACTAATGGTTTAGTCTGAAAAGTTTAATACCTCTTTTCAAACTATCAGCCATGCATCGCTCTTATTTTACATAGGAATAGAGTCTATCGCAAAAATTAAAGCATGTGAGTGGTTATTGCTCATTTATGTTTTAAGTTTCTATGGCTGATAGTTTGAAAAGAGGTATTAAACTTTCAGACTAAACCATTAGTAGGGTGACAATAAATTTTAATTTCAACATAAAAAAAAATATTGTTAAAAAAAAACTTGGTTCCACTTAAGTACTACATAAACGTGACCGCCATCGATTACTGAATTAGAAAAATGGGTTCCTGTTCACCGATTAAATTCCACCGTGTATATTTTTAAATTATTAATGTAAGTTAATATTATTAAAATAGAGTCAGTTTCAATTTTTCACCTACAGCGGCAAAAAAGTTTGATATCGCGACTGGACGACACACAATTTGCGCAACCTTTAAAATAATTGAGAATAGGCGGTAAAAAGCGCCTTTAGCTAGCAGTTAGCGATAAAGTGGGTCATATTAGTCATATTACTAATAAACCAGCCAAGAGCATGTCGGGCCATGCTCAGTGTAGAGTTTCGTAGCTATTCGAAAACGGCTGGGCCGATTTTGTTCGAAATAGTTTTATTTTAAAGTACTCAATAAGCCCTCTAATCATGATTTTTTTCATATTTTTTGGACCTAATGGTCAAGATTAGAGGGGGGGGGGGATTTTTTTTCTTCTCGAGCGATTATCTCCGAAAATATTGACATTAGAAAAAAACTTTCTTTAGAGACCCTTATTCTTTTTAAGAGATCTATTTAATGATACCCCACATTATAGGATTACATCAAATAAAAACATCATCCCCAATTCACCAGTTAGTGAAGTACTCGCAGAAAATTTGCCGCACTGAGCTATGCTGCGGACGGACGGACGGACGGACAGACGGATATGGCGAAACTATAAGGGTGCCGTTTTTAGCATTTTGGCTAAGGAACCCTAAAAAGGGTTAACTACCAAAGAAAAGAGAAGTCGGAAGATATTATCGGCCTATTGGTGTCCTACTAACTTTGCTTGTGATTATTTGCGATACTTTTCGTTTATGCAGGTATCAGAAATGGAAACTGGTGATGAACAAACAATACTGGATTACTTGAATGAGGATTGCTGGCGTACTGTGTTGCATTATGTCCCGATACGGGACGTTATACGGTCAGAGATTGTCAGTCGGGGCTGGCAGCATGCGATACAACGATACTTGCGAGGTGATTAAATTCTTATGATTAAACCACCAAATGACGATTTTTCAGGAGGGCCCAAAAACTAATTTGACATTTTTAAATTATGTTGTATCGTTTTAGTTAATTATCCTATTTAAATGATGTTTATCTTGTTTGTTTTATTTTTGAGAGGTCTATTTAACGCACAGTTACTAACTGCGACCACAGTTGTAGTTCGGGAAATGGCTGGTGCTTACGTTAAATATTTTGAAAAAAATTTGTAGTTACGTTAATAATTTAATGAAAATCATCAAAAGTGGATTTCGTAATTTAGTGTAACTCACAAATTGAAACCGAATTGCTTATGAGCCATACAATACAAATGGCGCTTACAGCATTGACATTTATAAAAATATGGTGAGTACATTAGAAAGGACGTATTTTGTACTTATAAATTCGTACTTACGTTAAAATATTGTCTATGATTTTTTGAAACCGTTACATACGTTAATAAAAAACGTCGAAACCTAATAAAATGGCAAAGTTTTTGTTAACGTATTCGACATTTTTTTCTGAATATCAAAATGCTATATACACCGTTCGATAGAGCAGGAAATTTGCAGTCGAACGGTATACTTAACTCAATTTCGTCATTTTGGTGGTTACATTAATTCATATTACAACCGACGATATATGTAACGGGCAAGTACGAATATAAATTCTCATGAAACTAAATATGGTCAGCATACATAGTATTTAAATTATATTGTCTGCCTGATACCTTGCACAGTCATGCTCACTTTAAGGTCTCTGCTTACGGTGGCGTCGTTGATCGGGTCGCCACTTTCCCGAAAGAAGGTTGAGGGAGGCGATGGCTGAGATACGCGTCATACTCGTGAACGGGTGCTGTTTGCGGAGACCGGTCTAATCAAGCTCGCTCATGGCTTACATTCAAACAATTTTCCTGCTGTTCTTTGATATGAGAAATTGAATTCGCTACATGTTTGTTTATTTATGATTATTTAATATAATATTATGACGCATGGAGACCTTATACATCTCTGAAACATTTAGCAAAATGTATCCGTTTGTTTTATATTAGTATGCCCTTTTACATATATCTTTACATCTATACATTTCTCAAAATTCATTAAATTTATATAATTGTTCTGACTATTAGTAGTCCGTGGGTCGGTCTGAAATTAGAAAACGGTATAATTTGGGGGTACCAAGTGTCCTTTTTACAGTAGTTAGACATATTTATAAGGATGTTAAAAAAGTATGATAGACATCTCAAAGTGGTAGCTAATAGGCATACGGGCTATTTCAAGATTTCCGTTGTATGACAGGTATGGTTAAAATTAGGAGGTACAAATTTTCCTTTTCACGGCTGTTAGGTAAGCTTATAAAAACGTCAAAAATGCAAGATTGCCATTTATAAGTGCTACCTAACAAAAATGGGAGCCAATCAAAGATGGTGGATCTCATGTTTTACAAAATCAAGTATATCTCGAGAACTATTAAATATATCTAATTACTCTCTTGAACAAAATTAAAGGCATATCTGTAAGCTTCATATTTTGCATATACACCATATTGCTAAAACCAACCAATAATTAATTATGACCAAATTTATGAAAATTTCGTGATTTTGATTTTTTTTGTGTCGTGTTTTTACATACCTAGTAGTCATGACGCTAGAAAAATTAAATATTTTTTTAAAAATAGTGTATTTAATAAGCTTTAATTTGATGTATATAACTTGTTGGCGGTATTAAAAAAAAGACCCATAAAAAATATTTAAATGAATTGTAGTCATAATCCACCGTATAGTTAGTGATTTAAGAGGCTTAGAACTGGAGGTAGTTTTTTTTTTCTCTCATTCGCTATTTAGTTTAACGATTCAAAAGCGCTCGTTGCTGGGCCTAATTGAATAAAGAATATTTTGACTTTGACTTTGAATATATAGTCTATACAAAAATGAATGTACGGACCACATTCTTTGTCTAACTAAATAACTAACAATGACCCCTTTTTTGCATGTACAATCAAAGTCTAAGTGCGAAAGGATGAATCAACTTTTTTCTGTCTGTTATTACCATGGTTACGGTCGCCTGAGTCACGTTGGTTTTATGCATAATTATAATACTTAAACTATGCAAACATGCATTTTTCTGGTGTTAATAAACCCTTGTCACTTAATTTATGTAAAATTTACATAAATTAAGTAACATAATTTACAACTATCGTTGTTCGCAACCCTCCAGTTGATCCACATCATACTCTGCGCCAAATCACTAACGATAATACTTTTTTTATCCTAGACCTCCGGATCCATATAAAACCTTCTCGCGAGTTCTGGAAGTCGCTTAACGCGCCCATACCAAAATGGCATCCTTACAACAGAAAGCTCAAGAGGAACAGAATCTGCAGGTTGGACCTGAACGTAGCAAGCAGTTGCTCAGCCTTCAATACTTGGGTCTGTAAATTGGGCCCGTCTGTTATATCTGCGTACTGTAACTCCTTGGATAGTTTGAACATGTGCGGGAACTGCCCCAACTTAGAAGCTTTAATGGTAAATATTGAGTTGCTTAACTACACCAGTTTGAAACATGCTTTGCCGATTTCATGCTTGTTTCATCGAAAACCTTTAATCGATCGTCCTTTTTGTCAAAATCACAAATTTCAATGTTTATTTTATTCAAATCTTTTATAAGTAGGTATGCATATTTTTCAAACTTCGTTAATTTTCAAGTGTATATTTCTAAGCGTAAATTAAATTACTTTCTTTAAGACAATTTACTGGTTAGTATTTTTTTTACTGGACTTATATGGTTAGTAACAACGGGAAGTTTTTTCGCAGCGACTCACTGCACCAATCATGTGCTATGCTAAGCCTACAATTTGTTTAAACAATTTTTTTTTCGGAAAATATTTGTTTGAGCGTATACACGAGCCTTATAGCCGGTATCATATTCATTAATAGTAAATATTATAATAAAAATGCTATTTCACCGGGCGTATTAATTAAAATGTACTAATTCTTATTAATAAGATAATAGAGTGACATTATCAAATTTTACAGATTATCAATTTAACAGACGGGGTGATATTACATAATCATAATACAAATTTTAAATGGCTGAAAAAGATATGTTTCTGCGAGTGTTATGTTGTAAGTAGAATATTTTGAGAAACCTATTAGTCACCTAAATTGTTTTACATTCACTAAATACCTACAGCCACCGGTAATACGCCCTTGCGGTATGAAGGATGCAAAAATATGTGACACGCTTTTGTGTAAGTAAAAATAAGAATGTGTTAGACATTTTTGCCGCCTTTTGCCTTAATGAGGTCGACTTTGAAAAAATCTATATGAAAAATCACGGATAAGTATGCGTTAGGAAAAGTAAGATAATCTTGTTTAAAAAAAAAAGAATTGCTTATAAATGTAACCCCGAGGTTCATAGTAACCCCAGTTTACGGGAAGTGAATATAATCTAATATTATACTTACAGGTAAAAGACACAACTATCAGACGAATCATGACCCGTTGTGACTTAGAAGAATTAGTCATCCACAATAACCGCACTACTTCGAAACTAACTGGAGAATTTTTGAATCACAAAA